>ONZH01005077.1:0-105855 GCA_900303285.1 Rhinella marina | reverse complement strand
AAGGAAGGAACAAGTCTCGGTATGGGTAATTCCTACAGTTAATACAACCTCAGGAGTACAAAACTCCACTCTCCCATTATTCAATGGAGTGGAATCCAGTGCGATAATTTCAATCACCTTCCTTAAAGGAACTAGCGGAATCCCCACAGATTGTATAAAATCAAAATCAATAAAATTAATGGCAGAACCAGAATCAACAAAAGCCTTACCGGACCCCCTGAGTTGGTTGTACGCCAATGGAGATAGGTAATAATACTTTCCTCCTTACCACCGCTGGGGTTACCTTACTTCCGGCAGAAAGCTCTCTAGAGGGCAGAAGTTTCGGGGCATTGCTGGAGCCAGTGGTTCGTCTCACCGCAGTAGAAAACAGGTTCCATTCAAGCGTCTCTGATCTCTCAAAGTTCCTCCCCACTGTATGGACTCCTCCGGGACCCTGGTAGAAGGTGGACTCAGAAGAGGGGATTCAGGCAGGACGACACCCTGAGGAATATCTGAACGTTCCCTCCGTCTCTCCCTCACTCGACGATCCAGTTTAATGGCTAGTGTCATGGCCGCCTCTAGGGTGTCAGGAGTAGGGTAACTGACAAGTAAGTCCTTAAGATGGTCAGACAGCCCCACCCTAAAACTGGCTTCTCAAAGCAGGGTCATTCCATCCAGAGGAAACACACCACTTTCTAAACTCAGCACAGTAATCCTCTACTGGACGGTTACCCTGCCCGAATGTCTCTGAGCTGAGTCTCAGCTACAGAAGTCAAGTCAGGCTCCTCATATAATAGGCCTAAGGCCTGAAAAAATGCTTCCACAGACTGCAAGCTTGGGGAGTCAGGCGGTAAAGAAAAGGCCCATTCCTGCGGATCACCTTGCAGCAAGGAAATAATTATTCCTACCCGCTGCTGCTCGGCACCCGAGGAGTGAGGACGTAAGCGAAAATACAATTTTACGCTCTCCTTAAAGGAACGGAAAGTTTTCCGGTTCCCCAAAAACTGATCCGGCAATTTAACATGAGGTTCCACAATGGGGTTAGATGTGGAGGGAGCCGCTACTAGTGCAGGTTGTAGCTGCTCCTGATGTAGGAGCCTCTCGGCCAGGTCCTGGATCATCTGCGCCATACCCTGAACCTGGTCCGTGAGCACCCGCAATTGCTCCATATGATACGGCCTGGATTCTGTCACGGGGGAGACAAGGGAAGGTGTGCCCTGTACTTGAAACCCCCCTTCTTTCCCTACCTACTTGCCTCAAACGGCCCTAGGCGGCCGCGGACAACCACGAAGACGTTCCCTATACTGGGTAAGTGCAGAGGGAGGAAAGGGAACACAGGGAGAGACAAAACACAGACGGAACAAACACAATGATAGAGTAGTCAGCAAGCCGGGTCAAACACAGGAGATAGCGTAAATACCAGGGGTCAAGAGGAGAGAGGTCCAAGTCCAAGTCCAAAGTCAGAGTCCAAATAGCAAATCCAAAACACAAGGTCGCCACAAGCACTGATCAAAAGTATAAACTAATCACAGGCATCTGAGTGAGGCAGTTGCCATCTTTAAATAGCCCACCCAGGATCATGTGATGTGGCCAGCATCACATGACCTGAGGCGGAGCAAGCTGTCCAAACAATATGCAAAGTAGCCATGTGGTGTGATCAGCACCACATGGCTAAACCCAAACAGAGAATTAACTCATGAAGTGCTGGCTGACAAGACCAGCACTTCAATTCCCTATTGCTCGTCTCTAGGGGGGCGGAGAGGTCCGGCGATGTCGTGCAGAGGGAGCACGACGCCGACCTCGCGTGACAAGGTCTTGGAAAACGTCATTGACAAATTCCTGAAAGACCGCTGGGGCATTGCAAAGACCAAAGGGCATGACGAGATATTCGTAATAGCCGTCCCATGTGTTAAAAGCGGTCTTCCATTCGTCCCCCTTTCGAATGCGGATAAGATTATATGCCCCTCGCAGGTCTAGTTTGGAGAGGATATTCGCTCCACAAATTCTGTCAAATAGTTCCGGGATCAATGGCAACGGATACTTATTCTTGACAGTGATCTGATTAAGGCCCCGATAGTCTATGCAGGGTCTTAAAGATCCATCCTTCTTCTGGACAAAGAAGAATCCTGCACCGGCTGGCGATGTAGACTTGCGGATAAATCCCCTCTCATGATTCTCCTTAATGTAGTCAGACATCGCCTGGGTCTCAGGAAGCAAGAGTGGATAAACTCGACCTCGAGGGGGAATAGTTCCAGATAGAAGATCAATTGGACAGTCATAGAGTCGGTGGGGAGGCAGAGTCTCAGCCTCCTTCTTGCTAAACACGTCAGCAAAACCGGCATACTGGGGAGGTAGTCCAGAAAAATCCCCTGTCACTGGGGGTGGAGGTGTAGGCCGGACTTCAGACAAGCAGTTAGTGAGGCAAGAAGGTCCCCATCGAAGAATTTCACCAGAGTGCCAGTCCAGGGCTGGAGAATGCTGGCGAAGCCAGGGAAGACCAAGGATGACTGGATTCACGGAGGCCGGCAGGACGTAGAAGACGATTTTCTCCGAGTGCAGAGCCCCAACTTGCAGTCTAAGGGGCAGGGTCATAAACTGCACTGGCTCAGAAAGTGGCACTCCGTTTACTGATGCAACAGACAGGGGTCTTGACAACCGGGAGGTTGGAAGCCGGTACTGACAGACAAGGTCTTGCTGGATAAAGTTACCGGCGGAACCTGAATCCAGGAAAGCTGACACAGTGACGCTGGTTCTCTCGTGAGAGAGGATCACAGGGATTGATAGCTTGGGAGAGGATCTCTCCTCGTCTAGAACCACCTCTCCAACATGTCCTAGACTTTGGAGTTTCCCGCTTTCAGCGGACAATTCCGGGCAAAATTAGCCTTGCCAGCACAATAGAGGCACAAGTTGACGCTCCTGATCCGACAACCGGAGACGCTCCACTAGCATAGGCTTCTCCGATGTTGTGGAGGCTGGTGACTGGATCGGCCTCTGGAAGTATGGCGCAAGACGAGGTGCTCTTTTCAGACGCGAGTCCTCCTTAGTATGCTCCCTGAAACGCAAATCTATCCTGGTAGCTAGGGTAACCAGATTATTCAGGGTGGATGGACGGTCACGACCTGCCAACTCATCTTTAATCCTTTCTGAAAGGCCTTCCCAGAAGACCGCCAGCTGGACCTCATCGTTCCATGCTAGTTCTGCAGCCAGTGTCCGGAACTGTATTGCATACTGTCCCACAGTCATGGAACCCTGGCGTAGACGCAGCAAAGCAGAGGCAGCAGATGAAGTGCGAACTGGCTTCTCAAAAACCATCTGGAAGGTAGCCAGGAACACCTGCAGACTTGTAGTCTCTGGACCGCCACGTTCCCAGATAGGATTTGCCCATGCCAGGGCCTCACCGGATAGCAGGGACACAATGAAAGCAATCTTTGCCCGTTTAGATGAAAACATGTGTCCATGCAGCTCGAAGTGTATGAGGCACTAGTTAAGGAAGCCTCTACAGGACTTGGAATCCCCGTCATAACGAGGCGGCAGCGGCAGATGAATTCCGGAAGCCCTCTGCTCTGGGATCGCAGGCACGAAAGCTGGAGGAGTTGCTGTGACTTGTGGTACTGTTGTAACTGGAGGAGAAATGGCATCTAGGCGGGCAGAAATGTTTTGTATGAACTGCATTAAGACGTCCTGGCGCTCGCTTTGACGTCTCATCTCACTTATTAGATCCGATACAGCAGACTTGGAGTGACCAGCGGGATCCATGGCCTGAGCGTACTGTCAAGTTCAGTGGATGTGGATCCACTGTGTCACGAGAAGGTCTTCCTCGGAGGACGTTGTCTAAGTGTACCTTCCGTTCTTCACAGTGCTGATGGTGGGGATAGACTTTCCCGGGTAGGTACACCAGGTCACTACCTCTCGAGGTGAGACAGTACTCGTGACAGCTGGCCCAGACGGACCAGGTACTAAGGTGCAAGACACCAGAGAGACAGACGCTGAGTAGATGACTGCAGGAGGGAACACACTGTGAGCACACAGGGACAGGTCAGACAGGAACCAGGAACAGGAGTCAGGTGCTGGATAAGTAGTATGCACACTACAGCAGGGCTAAGGCAGAGTTCACACTTGTGCAGATCTGATGTGACTTATAGACGCTCAGGCAAGGAATGAATGTCCAAGAAGGCTTATATAGTTTCAGACAGGAGGAAGGGGGAGTAACCAATTAAGGAGCTAGCCTAATAAAATGCAGCACCTGGAGACCAGTGCAACAGAAGCAGACAAAGAGGAAAGGACTCGACTCCATGCCACACCAAGCGGCCAAACATCATGGCAGCAAAGAATGAGGACGCTGGCCACAACGGTAAGTACGTGTGCGCCGCCCGGGACCCCGGATGGCGTTACAACGTGTAACCCTTGACATGCCCTGTATGCAAAATAGAAATAAAAGATTAAGATTATGATTAAAGAGGACCTGTTACCACAAAATGCAGTGCAATCTGCAGGCAGCGTGTTATAGTGCAGAAGAAGATGAACACACTAATATATAGTTTTCTGGGAAAAGATTTTGGAAAACATGTAATTTATACATTTATATCTGTCAGTTCTAAATGTAAGACCATCCAGTGTAGAGTTATCAGTGACTGGCAGCTATCTCTGTATACATACACAGGGAATGTTATCATCACTGAAAACACCTCCCCCCATGTACATACGTACGAGAGTTGTTCACAGGTGGTCTTAAATTAGAAAAACCTGTTATATAAAAGTATAAATTACAAGTTTTTCTGCTTTTTTAGCTCCTCCTGCTCTGTAACATGCTGCCTGCAGATTGCGTTTTGTGGTGACAGGTCTTCTTTAAGTTAAAAGCTGGTGTTCATTAGTGTCAGATTATTCCTCTGTTGGACCAGATTATTCCCAGTGTGACAAACCACCAGATTACAGAGCTTCTGAGTAGACCAATCAGATGTGATGATTTACTGGAACCTGAATATGTCAATTTAAGATGGCAGAATCTCTGTAGAGCTGAGTTTCTTTCAGTGTGTCTTTGTTACTTAAAGGGGTTATCTAGGCATTGAAGAAAATTGGCTACAAACAGGAAATGGCATAAAGCGTAAAAAAAATCCCCTTCAGCTTGAGCGGCACCGCACTGGTGGTTTCTGCCAGTCCTGCAATGAGATGACAAATACATCATTTTTGTGAACACTGCTGCCAATCACTGATCTCAGTGGTGATGTTTGCATTTATGGCATATGACTACTGAGGTCAGATTGACTGCAACAGTCACATCAGTTATGTATTTAATATCTTTGTAGGACCAGTGAGGACCACTGAAGTGGGGACCTTTGAGAGGAGGGGGATTTGATGTGTAAGTAATGTTTTTATTTTATTTTATACCATTCCTGCTCATAGGCAATTTTCTTCAAATCCAAGACAACCTCTTAACCTTGCTTATCATTAGTAGGAACAATTTGACAACTACATGGGTAAAATGACTGATGACACATGTCTGACTCGAATCTCTGGCACCTAATAAGTAAAAATGTTACACTATCCTTTAAACCTCAAATAGATTTGCATTTCAAAAATTCTATCAAAAATACCTCAATAAATATGGATATGAATATCAATGGCATAGTCATGTATCTCTAACTCAGAACTATTAAGAAAATCCATCTTACCTGTCTGATCTTATTACACGCTTTTTACTCTTTACATAAGACTTTAGTTTTTCTCTTGATATTTCAGTATTATTGCTTTAAAAAGATCACAGCAGTGTGGTATAGTACAATTTAAACAGAATCTGTTTCAACCATTATGCCAAACACCCAACTTCACCCAGCAGTAATGAAATAGAATAATTTATAGCAGCTTGTGAATTTTGACCGTTCTAAAAAGACATATTTAAAGAGTTTTCCCAACGGAAAGGAAAGGCTTTCTCATGGATGCACATATTTCTCATGGATGCACATATTTTATTTATTTTTGAATCCATTTGGATTTTTTTCATTCAGATTTTTTTCTACATTTCTTGATCCATAAGTAAACGACTTTGCACATGGTTCTGCACTTGTAGTTTGAAGCCAAACGACACTTACTTCTAAGCGCACATTTATTTGAATACATATGTACAGAAGAAGCTAAACTGAATTGTCCACTTCTTTTGTGCACCATTTCATTTTATGAGTTCGCATAACATATCTAAATAATAGATTAATATATATTATAATACCACAATGAAAAGCACAAAATGACAAATTCAGCTTTGCTGCATATGTATTCTAAATGCATGTCTATTTTGCATTGTGTTGTAATTATTACAATGTAGATAATATATATTTTGATATTCAAGGAACAGTAGAAGCAATAGTTAGAATGGTAGCTAATAGAGATGAGCGAACGTGCTCGAAACGAGCACTGTACCGCTCGGCTCCCCTGCGCTCGCATGGGCGCAGGCACCCATGCGAATGCAGGGGAGCCGAGCGGTACAGTGCTAGTTTCGAGCTCGTTCGCTCATCTCTAGTAGCTAACCAAATTAATCTTTAACCTGAGTTTGGTTGAAGTGCATCTGGCTAGGTGTTCTATGTAACTGGGTTGTGCAGTTCTCTTGGTCTCTCGGCCTTGGGAGAAAGAGAAGTCATGTCTCTTTGAGAGGATACTGCTGACTGTGCAAGAAACAGCAAGAATCACAGGTTGCACTATAGACTATGTTTTTGGGATTAGCTCAGCCTCCCAGTAGTCAGTTACCAATATTTGTTTAGTTAGAGCCTAGACAAGGCTATAAATTGTGGAGGGAATTTATCATGAAGGTAATGTTTGAAGTCCGTTTTGCAGTGGTCTGTATTCGCATACTTTGCACCAAATGTATTAAATGTCGCATTGTGTTTGTTACATTTTTAAATCTTAAATTTTGTTAAACCTAACACTTACGTCTAGAAATGTTACTTCAGTTTCCCTAGGCCACCCTTGTACTGGAGTGAGTTTTGACTTTTTTGAAACTTTTTAAACAAGTCTCTGTGATAACTCTGAAGTGAAACTCAGTTTGCAAATTTTTTTGCAAGGGACCACAGAAAGTTGGAAATCCCATATTTTGCAATTTTTTAAAGACATAGGGGGTCATTTACAATCAGAAATATGCCAATATTAGGCTGCAGTTTTTGTCCGGTCACCTCTCTGCATGTTTGCCGTGCTGCGGCCGGACCTCCGGCCCATCCCCATTCTAGGCAATGGGGCTGGAGCAGACTGTTCCCCTGCTGGAAGAGTCTGCGGGACCCTGCTAGCGCAAGTTTGAAAGTAGCCTTACCACCCCGTTCCCCCCCTTTTGGTAGGAGTGGGCTGGACCTGTTCCCTGCCAAGAGGGGGAGTTCCTGTGTGGACACAGAGGGGGGAGGAAGCAACATGCAAAGCTCCTAATCCTGTTTCCAAAATCTCCAGAGAGAACTATTTCGATTGTCCTCAAATAAAGCCTTGCTGCCACCTTCCCCACTCTGCCATGGGTACACTATTGTCACTGTTACTGCCACTGCTGATGCCTTCCTCCCAACTCCGTTATAGAGCCATTATTGCCCCTGTTTGGCCGTGTTGACATCACCATTTATTTTTCTGTTATTCTGATCCATCAGAAGAACAGAAAACAAACAAAAAAACAACGGATCCTCTATTTTTTGTATAAAAAAATTATTTCAAATGTAAATGGGCAAAACGGATGCAAATCAGCAGCAGTGAATCCAAAGTACAGAAGAGATGCAAATATTTCCATTACATTTAAGGGTCATATATTAAGACCAGCGTTTTAGACCTTGCTGGCTTACATTTGGACCATTTTCTATGCCTAAATCATGGCCTGTCCCCTTTCCCACCCATGCCACGCCCACTTTTTTAGAGCTGGCGTGAACAGGGAAAAGTCGCAGATAGCGTCGAAAACAACCTAATATAGGTGTATTTCTGGATAACAAATGACCCCCTTTATCTCTGTAGGGATATATTTAGTTCGGGGTCATCCCATCCCCAACAGAAACAGGCAGAGCATTTCTTCCACCCCCATTCCCTCCTTTCATATGTGTAAACTGAAGCACTGTCATGCTGTCTTAGGACTTATGAGACTGGACTAGAGATGAGCGAACTTATGAAAAATTTCACAAAGAAATTCAATTTCTGACGAATTACTTTGTTACGAAGCACATTCCTTTGTGTGTAGCAGGCACAATTACCGGGAATGGTGATCTCGTTGCCCCCTTTACGTTCATCTGAGGCTACAATTTTGGCCTTTCAGGGGTTAATTAGTTTAAAAAAATTAAAAAAATGAAATACTCACCTAATGGCTTCTTTCAGACGAGCTCGTGTTGAAATCCGTGCATCTTACGCATGCATAATATGCACGGATTCCGGGATGCAGAGCATGCGATAGTTATCCGGATATGTAGCGTAAAGCATCCTTTTATTTTTGTGTATTTTTTAGCCTCACAAACTGTTTGATGTGTTTTTTTTTTTTGTGCGGATGTTGTGTGTATTATCTTTTTTTTTTTAATTTTACATTGCTTGTGAGTGTGTTTAACCCTTTCATGACCGGACCTATAAAAGGCCTGAATGTCCAGGCAACTTTTTGTGATTTGGGCACATGGTGGCTTAGTGACCCTAATTTTTTTTTTCGTTTGAATATGAAAATAATTTTTGCTATTTTTTTTACTTGACACTTAGGACTTATTATTAGAATGGTTTTTTTTAAAGATATTTTATATTTTTTTAGGTTTAATTTAGACAAAAAACGCTAATTCTTATTAAAAAAAAAGGATTTTTTTTAATTATAGATTTTTTTTTTAAATATTAAAACTGACGCACAAATTAATTATTGCAATGGGTTCCCTATTTGATGACGATCATTTTGATATATGCATGTATAGATTTTATTTGACGGGGCGACTATGGTGACTGTTTACATTGGCGACTGCGTGTTTAATTTTTTTTTTTTTTACTTTTTTTTTGTTTGTTTTTTATTTATTTTTTTACTTATATATTAATTTATTTTTGACAACTAATATGTCCCCCAGGAGGTCATTAAAAGACCTCTGGAGGACTGACTTTTTTATTTTTTTTCTTTTTTTTACACTTTTTTTCCCCACTGTTTCCACTGTAACCGGGGCATCCACAGGAGCCCCAGTTACAGGGGAAAACAGCCCCCTGGGGGCTCATTACACACAGGCAGAGCTGATCAGGGTCTACCTTAGACCCTGCAGCACTGGCCCTGCCCCGAGACACCCGGCGGTCACGTGACCGCCGGGTCTAACACAGGAAGCGGCGCTGCCGCTTCATTCCTCCTGCGCCGGCTGAGCAGGTAAGGCTCTCCTCCGGCTTAGGAGAAGACAGAAGCGGTAATAAACCGCTCCTGTCTTCTCCTCAGGGTCCCCGCTCTGTCTGTGAGCCGGGACCCGACCTGCTTCTGCTAGATTGCAGGAGCAGGAGCTTTAATCCCAGCGCTGATCAGCGCTGGGATTAAAGGGCCGCCTGCACGTCTATATACGTGCTATCTGCACGGGGCATGTGCAGATAGGACGTATATAGCCGTATGGCGGTCGTGAAGGGGTTAAAATCCGGATGCAATCCGGAGGAAATATGCTGTACATCCGGATGCCAGACACTACACACTGAGTGTTAAGTCGTCCCATTGACTATAATGGGCGTATTTGCAACAGAATCCACACTAAACTCGGACGTGCTGCGGATTTTGAAATTGACGGAAATTATATGCTCATGTGAATAGCTCCATTCATTAACATTAGTAGTGGATTCCGGAACATAAAATCCAGACTATATACGCATTGCAAATACGCTCGTCTGAAAGCGGCCTATCCATTTGCTCTTGATTGAAGACACCGTGCAAAATCACTGCTGACATCACCACATCCAGCCAGTGCAGTGATGTCATATGTCACCCCGAGCGAGATTTCACGTGGTTTCTGAAACCAAGATGGCCGCCACGACCTCTTTGCGCACAAATGGATGAGATGAGTGTGTTTTTTGTTTGTTTTTTTTTTACGCCATCTCAGGATAAATAGATTTATTACCACAAAGCACAATGAAATTCGGCTTTGCGGCGAATCACAAAGTCGGATTAGAGTCAATTAGTTTGGCTTTGATTCGCTCAACACTAGCCTGGCTGAGAGAAACCACACAGTGAATCAGTTGCTAATTTGCATCAAGCAACAAATTTCTCACTGAATATCTCCCCGCCAACTACAACTAGGCAAGGTGGTCAGTGACAATGGTAGGAACATTGCATCTGTGCTGAATTTGGGGGAAATAAAACACACTGAAGCATACCACCACCACGGCAGGCAGCATGAGTTATCTTGGCCTTTTGTTTTGTGACATCTTTTAAGAGCAACTCTTTAAGTGCACAAATCAAACTATACCATAATGTAATATTATGGATGGAATCCACTCTGTTATCACTGCCAGCTGACCCATTTCTCTCCTCTGCAGGTATGTCTGCACTGAACATTACCGCTCCACCAAGCTTTACCCAAGTCTGATTGTCCAATAATTTTCTTTAACGTCTCTATTTCCCTGCTGTGTTCACTTTTACAAATTTACACTGACTAGTTCACCCTGTATTTGGTTCTCCTTTCATTAGGCCAAATGTAGCAATCTTCCCTCTCATTTACACCTGATTGAACTCTAAGGGCCCATTCAGACGGCTGTATTATTGCGAGTCCGCATTGTTGCGGACCCGCAATAATACGGGGGCCGTCCGACGTGTGTTCTGCACGCTCGGAACACACGCTGGACGGCCCCATTCAAAATGCCTATACTTGTCCGTGCTTTCGGACAAGTATAGGACAAGCTTCATCGGAGCCGTGGCACGGAGCTAGCTCCGTGCGGCGGCTCCCGGCTCCCATAGAGGTGAATGGGGCCGCATCTATTCTGCAATATTGGTCGTGTGCACGGTCGTGTGAATGGGGCCTAAGGGTGCTGGCACACCGTGCAGTTCTGACATGCATTCAGGATGCAGTTTTTTTTATTGTTTCCACTATGCAGAACACCAGGGTTTAATGAGGCTGCTAAACTGGCTAAATTGAAAACTGCATCCTGAATGCATGACAGAACTGCACTGTGTGCCAGAAACCTCAATAGTATAAATTTAAAGGGAACTTGTCACCTAAAAAACACTTCCCAAGCCACCCACATTACCGGAAAGTAGCCAGCAGCATGTTTCTAAAGATGCTCTTCTTCCCCCGGTCAGCTGCACCAAAATCTTGAAAAGTAAACTTTAATTCTTTCAGGCGCTATGTAACAGCAGAGTTTGAAGTCAAGGGGGCAGCGGCCTCCTCGCTTCAAGTCAGGATAACCGCGCCCCCTTTCCATTCCCCTTCGCCTCTGGCGGACAGCCAATAGTTTTTGGTTGTTCAGCAAAGCCGGCTGAGGGTTTGCGCATGCGCCCCCGACGTCTCTATTCCCGCAAACGTCTCAATGTGCGCTCGTGCCCAGGAGCCTCTGAAGCCTCTGAAAACCTAACAGCGGTGTACAGCAATGCGCTGGAATAGGAATGCACAAGTCTTCAGCCAGCTTTGCTGTCAATCAGAGGCAGAGGGGCAGGGAAAGGGGGCGCGGTTATCCTGACTTGAAGCGAGGAGGCTGCTGCCCCCTTGACTTCAAGCTCTGCTGTTACATAGCGCCTGAATGGAATAAAGTTTATTTTTCAAGATTTTGGCGCAGCTGGAGGAAGAAGAGCATCTTTATAAACATGCTGCTAGCTACTTTAAGGTAATGCTGGCGTCTTGGGGGGCATGTCTTAGGTGACAGGTTCCTTTTAAGTCACTAGGTCTTTCTTTTAAATGTGACTCTTTAAGTGCACATATAAAATTATACCAGAATGGAACCATGGGTCACTAAAGAAATAGTTATTGAAAACAATGGGGCACATTTATTCATCTCTGTAATCGTATTGACCCAGAGATTAAAGTTATTGTGTTATTTGTGCTGAAAAATGAACACCGCAAAATTTATACCATAAAAAATCAGTGGCAGTATTGCTGTTTTTTCCAATCTTCCTCCCAGAAAGAGTTAATAAAAGTTAATTACTATGTTAGATTTACCTCAAAATGGCACCATTAAAAACTTCAACTTGTCTGCAAAAAAACAGCCCTCATACAGCTACATAGATGGACACATAAAAAAGTTATAGCTCCTGGAAGGCTACAATGAAAAAAATTGCCTGGTCATTAAAGGGGTTATGTTGGTTATTTATATTGATGACCTATCCCCAGGGATAGGTTGTGTGGCAGTCATCATCCGGTTCCGCAGGTGACTGACAGCTATCTCTGAATACACACACTGAATGCTATCAATCACTGATAACACCTCCCCCATGTACAACTGAGATCAAAAACAGCAGAGATTTAAAGGGGTTGTCCAAGTTATGAAAAACAAATATATAGCACTGTAAATCTGATGGGCAGCAATATATAACTAAGTTCAGCAAGTTTTAGGCAAAAAAAAAAAATCGATATTTCCTCATTTCCCTGGTTCTCTTCTGGTCTTTGTTTACATGCAATAACAGCAATCTTAGCTCCTCCCCCCTTCTCTGCAAAGGCAGTGAATACAAGTGCTGAGTGACATGTCTGCCTGCTGGAATACTCAGCAGCATGTTGTATGTGTAGGACTACAAGTCCCAGCTGTACAATGACACTGCTGATACACACAGGAAATTCTCCCTACCTGTTCTTGTACAATACAATTCCTCTATAGCTCCTTGCCCAGCATTTGTCTCCTCTCACTGCTGCAGCTACTATTTGTTGTAAAGCCTTGAGCCCTCAGTGTGTTCTGGCTGAAGGGGTTGATGTTTTATCTGAAGGAATCCAGGGAGAGAGCAGATAGCAGCTGGCAAAGAAAGGGGGCGTGGCCAGTGAAGTCTTGTGTACAGACTGTTATCTGAACTCTGAGGCTTGTACACGAAACATCACAGACCAGGGAGATAAGCTGACATCACAGGTCATGTGACCCTCAGTCAACTCTGAGAAACCAGCAGCTTTAGAAACACAAAGTATATGGGAAAGTTGTTATACCTGACAAGTTAGAAACATATAAAGAACAAAAAAATAACTCGGACAACCCCTTTAATGGATTTACTGAATCTATTCCCACAAAACGATATATCATTCTGCTCTGCTCCTCTGCCTTTATAACAATTAGGGCTCATGCACACAGCCGTTGCCCGGCCATGGCCGTATTGTGGCTCGCATACAGCTGGTCCACAATACACGGGTACCGGGCGTGTGCACCCAGCATCACGGATCGCAGACCAATTCACTTGAATGGGTCCGCAATCCTGGAGATGCGGAAATGAGGCACAGATAGGAACCCCATGGAAGCACTACAGAGTGCTTCCGTGGTGTTTCTGGCCGTGCCTCCGCACCACAAAAAAGTAGTGCATGCACTATTTTTTTGGGGTGCAGACCGTGGGAATGCGGATCACGGACCCTATTCAAGTGAATGGGTCTGTGATCCGAAAGCGGCGGCCCCGTGGTCGGTGCCCGTGCGTTGTGGACCGCAATTTGCGGTCCAGAGCATGGACAGGGCCGGAACATGTTCGTGTGCATGAGCCCTTATTTTTTAGTAAGGTCACAACAATATGTTCCAAACTAACTTCTGGCTTTGTGTTGTCTGCAAGGTTGTTTACTAATTGATATTTTCTGTTTCAATATTTCTTTATTAACAATTTTTAAGGCAATAAAGGGATAACAAAGCCTGCAGAAATTGCAGGATTGATATTTTATGAGGACATTGTGTAGACTCAGGAGCACATTTTTAGATTGCGGCTTAAACATTTTTTTTTAATCTAAATAGTAACTTTTATCCCATTGTTTGAGAATATAATTGTACACTACAACATTGTGCTATTATAGGTGGTTAATTTTTTTCAGCAACACGAGGTGTGAAAGATGCAGTCTCATTTTTGCTCATTTCATTTTTTGTATTCTCAGTTTTCTGTCTAGTGTAGGCTTTGAGGGCTGTGGTTGTGTGCTGCTGACTGAGTTTAAAAAGGGAACCATACGGACATAAAGACAGTTTGTTCACAGACCAGCAGGGGGGATTCTCGAACCAGAATGAAGCACAGTCTGTGCTGTAAAAGGTCTGATCACTTTTTTCTTTCTTTTCTCTGTGTTGTAGACTTGTTTGTGTGCATATTTGGCTTTAAGCATCGTCATTACCTTACTAATACTGATCAATTTTGTAAACTTTCTGAATGGTTTATTGTCCAGAAGTAACGCAGGTTAATGCTATAAATTTTGAAAAAAGATATTTCATTGCACAAAAAGGTCTCATTATACTGTTGTGATTGTTATCAGTTGTTTACCAGAAATTTTTTTTTAACAGCTTGCTTGCCTAACCCCTTGTAGGAACACTCAACATAGGGGGAGACATTTATACCTCCCGTATGCCAGAACATTAGCAGCAAAAACTCGCTAAGTTTGTTGCACACTATGGTTGCCCAAAGCTACGCAAGATCCTGATGACAGATTCATTTTAATTATTTATTTCAAAGGCTATAATTCTATTGTTTTGGGGGATTTTTTTAACTCTATTTACTGTTCTCCACACTGCTCCATTACAGTGCAATGTGGGACATGGTGTGTGCACACAACTGCATTACAGTACAACAGAACTGATATACAGCGCCCACAGAGGTTTACATGGGGCCCCATGCTGTATATTGGATCTATTTTTCTTTAGAAGCAGTGTAATATAGTGCTGTACACATACACTGTTCAGATGAAGCTGTGTAGTATGGAAGTACAGTGTCACTATAGTGTTCCATTCACACAGTTCTGCCATGTGTATGATGTCTAAGGTTTCTACAGACAAGACAATAATTCTGACAGTATTGAAAGATTTAAGGTGACCTTCCACATAACATTTATTGTAAAGGCATCTTAAGAAAAAGTGATAATATTAGTATTAATTAGCATTTTGTCTATTCTGTCAAAACGATTAGTTAGTGCTGAAGGGAATTTGTATCACCAGAAATAAGAGACTGTGCACTTGTCTTAAATCCCCCTCAGAAAACAGCCATTAGCCCCTTTGTTGGACATTTTGCACCTCTGGTAACTAGACAATTGTTGCTCTTTTGACACATGCAAATAAAACCTAAATTACAAAATAAAAAATTCAAATCAACTCCCCATATCTGTAAGTAGACACCTGGCACATTGTAAGGATGCCAGTCAACACTTTACATGCACAGGCACCTTCATGTAGGTAATTCTGTAGCAAAGTGACATTTTTCTTAAAAATTGCCTAAAAGTTAATATTAATGGCTCCGCATACAGTCTGCAAAAAAAATGGAGCAGACACGGAAAGAAAATACGTTCGTGTGCATGAGCCCTTACTTGCACATGTTTTCATTAAATCAGCAGAACTGTAAGGGTATGGCCACAAGGTCAGGTTTCTTGATGCTGTTTTAGAAGCCGAAACTGGGAATGAATTCAAAAACAGAAGATAAATCTGTCCCTTACACCTTCTCTCTATGTGTGATCTCTTCCAAAACTTCATCAGAAAACCTGACCATGTGGCCGTACCCTAAACACCAAAATCTGGTTTTAACCAATCTTGTCCACTGCAGATGTCACTTGCTAGTTAAAAATCAATCAAAAGTTCTTCAAAAAGTCTAGGTGTAGCTTCAACCTAAAGCTAAAAAGGCTGACAAGTGAAGTAAATAAGAGTTCCCATCACTATTATTTTTCCATTCTGATGGATGTCAGAAGAACAGAAAAAAACAGGATCCTGTAAAAAAAAAAAGATCCTGTGCATCAGTTATGCACATTTGGCATCTGTTTGAGCTTTCTGTCTGACTTTCTTTTTGTCCTGCATGCAGTACTTTTTTCCGCCTAAAAAAACGGATCGCAGATGAAAATGGCTCAAATGGATGACAAATGTGCATAATTGATGCACAGGATCCTGTTTTTTTATGGATCAGAAGAACAAAAATATAATAGTGATGTGAACTCTCCCTTACATTGATTATCTTATTACAATTACAATGACACTTTTTAAGGGTGCGGAGATATTAAGGTACGGCCAAATGTTCAGGTTTCTTGATGCCGTTTTGGAAGCCAAAACCAGGAGTAAATTCAAGAAAGTGAAGAAGTTCTATATGTCCTTTATGCGTTCTCTGCTTTTACGATCCACTCCTGATCTTGGCTTCCAGAACTTCCTCAGGAAACCTGACTGTGTGGACATACCCTTAGGCAGAGGTGTACATAGAAATCGAGGGGCCCCATAGCGAATCTCAGAACTGGGCCCCCCACCCAAATATAAAGTACAGTTATTGTAACAGTATATGTGTGTATATATATCTATACTGTATATATATATATATATATATCCAGGGATATGTATAATAGTGTTACCTGCAGTCCTATGTAAAACCACAGATAACACTAGTGTAGATCGTGTGTTAGTGTTACCTGCGTCCTTAGTGTGCCTCCCTGTGCCTCTCCCACGGGACTCCATGCTGGCGGTGCTGCCCCCTTTTCCGTCTTCTTCTTGCCCCCACAGAACGTCCTGATGCAGCTGCGTCAAGACATAGGAACACTGTGGGCATGGTGACGGTGACACACACAGTGACAGACACACACAGGGGGACAGACACACAGGGACAGACACACACAGGGGGGGAGACACACAGGGACACACATACACACGGACAGACACACATACACACGGACAGACACACATACACACGGACAGACACACGCACACAGGGACAGACGCACACAGGGACCGACGCACACAGGGACCGACGCACACAGGGACCGGGGCACACAGGGACTGATGCATGCAGGGACCGGGGCACACAGGGACCGGGACAAACATACAAATACACAGGGACAGGCACACACAAGGACAGGGATAGGGAAACACACACAGGGACGGGGACACAGTGACAGGGACACAAAGGGACAGGGACACACACAGGGGCAGGAACACACAGACAGGCATAGAGACACACACAGGGACAGACAGACACACACAGGGACACACACACAGGGGGACAGACAGACACAAAGGACACACACACACACACACACACAGCTAGGCCTCACCAAACTCCAGCCTGGCAGTGGCTCCCCTCCATACAGCATCACAGCTCTCTGCTCTTCTGTCTCCTCCCCCACTGGTCACATGGGCGGATGACATCAGAAAGGTCCTTTAGCCCACAGCATGATCTATCCCTGGACTGCAGGGGTGAGTGAACCTACAGGAGGAGGGAACATCAGATAGGATGATGTTTCCTTCCTCTGCTGTTGTGTAAACCGGCTTGTAAGCCATAAGACTAGAAAGTGAGGGGGTGGGGCCATTCAGCCCTGCCAGGCCCCCCAACATCATGGGTCCCATAGCCATGGCGTGGTCTGCAGCCATTGGCGGTATGCCACTGCCCTTAGGCTAAGGCTACACCACGACATTTGTCGCATGACTATTTGTCACAGCAAATGATAGTCAATGTTGTCGCACTGCAACATGCTGCAACTGTGGCGACAGTTGCACAAAAATTCATTGTCACGTGACAAATGTCGTTGTGTAGATTGCTGGTGGCCATTTTAAATCACTCTCAGACAACCCCTTTGAATAATTAACCCCTTCACGGCATGTGACGTAATAGTATGTCACATCTCGATTATTTAAAGATGGTGCCCGCTCTGGAGCACAGCAAGCGCTATAGCAACACAGCAGACACTTGTGAGTAATGTCTGTGATCAGCGGTAATGATGATCACAGACATTTAACACCTCAGATGCTGTGGTGAAATATAAACGCGCTGGAAGCACATGCTTGTCGGGCAGGAACACGTACCCTGGTTGGAGATCAGGGAAGACTATCATTTGAAGTTAGAAGTCAGAGCTTGTACTAGGCTTCTAGGATAATTGCTTGTATTTTACAATTCAGACCAGCAGGTGGCAGGACTAAATTGTAATATACCAATCTTTGTATATTGTAATGGATAAAATTCCAATACTTTACAAATACAATACAATACAAATACAATTCCAGGGGCGTTGCTAGGCTAAAACATTCGGGGCCTGGGCCCCTGATGTTTTCTCCCAGGCCCCGAATGTCCTGCCTGTTAGACAGATACAATTGTATTGCCGTCCTCAGGACGGCAGTACAATTGAATCTAACACACTGCAAGATATGTGTGATCAGGGCTGTCCAATCCTGCACTGGTCACATGACTGTGACATCATCGCAGGTCCTTTTCAACCTTTTTGTCTTCTAAACTGAAGAGGAGAATTGTGGGGAAGAAGCTGCAGTGAGCTCTGGTACATCAGAAGAGGTAAGTGAAGGGAGAAGCAGAGGGATGCTGGGAGTTGTTGTTATTTAACTGGGACTGTATGTTAGGGCAGAAGGGAGGAATGTTATCAGGGGCGTAGCTATAGGGGGTGCAGAGGTAGCAGTCGCTACCGGGCCCAGGAGCCTGAGGGGGCCCAAAGAACTTTGTGCCACCAGTATTATAGAAAGTGCATGCTGGGAGGGCTCTATTATACATTTTGCACTGGGGCCCAGAATGTTCAAGTTAGTCTTCTGGCTGGAGGGAAGGGGTTAGGTCAAGAATTTGGCATGGGAGGGGTGGGGTGCTGTCTCATTTTTTGCCTCAGGCTGCAGATAGACTATGTGCTCCCCTGCCCCTGGCCACAACGCACTGAGGGAAGGGGGCCCAAGCTGAACTCTTGCACCAGGGCCCATAAGCCTTTAGCTACGCCCCTGGATGTTATCATGGGACTGTGTGTTGGAGGTGACTTGGGCAGGGTTCTGTTAGGGTACTTTCACACCTGCGGCATGGGACTCCGGCAGCATGTTGTATTTTTGTTCCGGCCGCCTCTCGGCAGGGTTTGCCGTGCTGCGGCCAGATCCATGGCCCGCCCCCATTACAGTGAATGGGGCCAGAGCGTAGTTCCGACCCCACACGTGCACCTGCGGTAGCACGGATCTGGCAGGCTGTTCACCCGCTGGAACAGCCTGCCGGAGTCCCCTGCCGCAGGTGTGAAACTAGCATTAGGCTACTTTCACACTTGCATTGTAAGGATCCGTTTGTGAGATCCATCACAGGCTCTCATAAACAGTCCAAAACTGATCAGTTTTGTCCTAATGCATTCTGAATGGAAAAGGATCCGTTCAGAATGCATCAGTTTTGCTTCAGTTTGCTTCAGTTCAGTCAGCATTCCATTTTGGAGGCATGAAGAAACTGATCCAAACTGGCTATTTAAAAGATAATACAGCCGGATCCGTTCAGAACGGATGCAGATGGTTGTATTATCATGACGGAAGCGTTTTTGCTGATCCATGACGGATCCAGCAAAAACGCTGGTGTGAAAGTAGCCTTATTTACATTGGACTGTGGTGTGGAGTGATGTTATTTACATGGGACTGCATGTTGGAGGTGGCTGTGGGAAGGAAGTGATGTTATTTACATGGGACTGTATGTTGAAGGCGTCTGTTGGAGGGAGTGATATTTACATAGGACTGTATGTTGATGACGGCTATGGGTGGGAATGATGTTATTTACATGGGACTATATTTGGAGGGGGCTGTAGATAGAGAGGGATGTTATTTACATGGGACTGTATATTGGAGGGGGCTGGAGAGATGGTGTGATGTTATTTACACAGGAGGGAAAATAGCTTTATTTACATGGGACTGTATGGTGGAGGGGCTGAGGAATTATAATTTCTGAGGACACTAAAGGGAGGAATATAACTACAGGTTGAGCATTATAACAGTAGGGGGAGTGATATAAATACTGGGGGCACTGTAGGGGTATTATAAATCCAGGGGACATTAGGCGTTCTTATTACTACTGGGGGCTCTATAGGAAAGACTTATAGATCCACCTTATTTCTACTAAGAGCACTATGGGGGGCCTTATTACTACTGAGGCATCTGTAAAGAGCTTGATTACCACTGGGGGAACAATAGGGAGCCTTATTACTACTGGGGGCTCTGTGAGGGCATTATTAATACTGGAGGACTCTTCTACTAATAGGGACAATCTTGGGAAGCATTATGAGTGCTGGGGTCACTGTAGGGTGCAGTGTTACTAATGAGGGAATTACTACTGGTAGGACTATTACTATGGGGGGCACTATTATTTCTCCAGGATAGTATTTGGAGGTTTTGTTCCCTTATGCACGCCATATTTTTGCGGAACCATTGGCTTGAATGGAGTCACGGACCGTGATTTGCAGACAATAATATGACAGGACTCATAATCTTGCGGAACGGAAATATGGGCATACGGAAACGAAATGCACACGGAAGACCTTCCGTTTTTTTTTTGCAGACCCATTGAAATGAATGGTTCCGCATACGGTCCACAAAAAAAACGGAACGGATAAGGAAAGAAAAATACGGCCGTGTGAACGAGCCCTTAAAGTCATAAAGAATAAAGTCAGCTTTACCGAGTGAACACTGTAAAAACAAAACCCATAAAACTGTGGCAATATTTTTTCTAATTACAACACATTTGGAGTTTTCTTTCCAGCTTCCCTACATCCTATGCAATATTAAATGGTGTCATTAGAAAGGAAAACTTGTGTCTTCCAAGACAGTGTCTTCCAATGTGAGCTAAAGTTTATGAGGGGAAGAATAGAATCAGTCTACCATGCACACAAACACTGAGACATTGTATAAAAGTCTGGAATTAGCAAGACCAGTCACTTAGGTTTATTGAGTGGGTTTATTGAGTGTCAATTTAGCTATTCTGGGTGAGAAGAACCCCATACAATCTTCGTGAAGGCCAGCTAGGCTTGTTCGGACAAATATGTTGGAGCTAACATAGGAAATGTCTGGAATAAGTATACAAAACAGGCACATTAATTATACCAATCCATAGGTAGAGGTGAATTTCTTATGAAGTCTAAAGAGCCAAATTAGAGAATAGAGGTTATTTCGATCCCTAGGTATTAAATACTGGAAGAGCACCATTTAAAGGGCAATACAAAGAAACATGTGAGGCTTTTCCCACAGGTAATGACACATCCAGAGCGTCAGTTTTGGTACAATTAACTTTAAATTCAACTCTCGGATTAGAGATATAGAGCAAAAGGTCATTAACATAGAGGGAAGTAAGATATTTCTTTCCACCAACAGGTAGCCATGAAATAGCATAGCACTAGAGATGAGCGAATCATCTAAAATTCACTTTGCCGAATGTTCGTCGAACTTTTCAAAAGATTCGTACCTAATACGAATCTATTCTGTGAAGCTGCGTACAAATCATACGTTATTATGTGGTGTTTTGCGAACATTCGCGCACTAATAACGAACGTTGTTAAAGGTATGCAACTTATGTGAACACGTACGCATGAGCATACAAATTGCGTACGAATCCTCAGCGTACTATTGTCTAGCGATTGCGCAATACGCAGGCACGCACGACGCTAGGCTTTGCTGGAGCGGAATGGTGGAGCAGGAGGAACGCTCTGAGTCTGACCCCTTGGTACATATGGATACTGTATCAACAGATGACAGCAGATCATTTGGCTGTGACTGAGATGAGCGTGCCATCCACTCCACTACCTCATCCACTTTCTCCTCCACTACAATTTTGCACCTTGGTGGATTAGCCTGATGGAACAGTGGTCAACTATTACGAATTCTACAAGTAGAAGCTCCGGCTACAGGTCCTTTGGCACTGCTGCCCTGTGCCACCTTCTCCTTTTTTTGGCCCTGCAGTATCCCTGATATGTGTATTATGGATTCCCAGAACAATTACAACCCAATTTTAACAAAACAGTTCACTGTCTCTCAGAACTTCACAGACAATGCTTCTGCTCGTCTCAGCAGTCGCAGCACAGCTGATGCGTCACTGGCTTACAGAGCCTGTGAGCCAATCAGAGCAAGCCCTTCCCACTAGGTCAGGTGACCGCTTTCTTCCTGGGCTTTTTGCCGCACGAATAACGAACCAAGAGTATAAGTTCGCTAATTAACTGAATTCGTACGCATCAGCGAATAAAGTAAATTATACGTAGCATTAGCGTACAATTTAAAGGGACAAGTATGTAGAGAATGCATAGAAAGCTTTAAGAACATTTTCGAATCTAACGGAGCGAATCTCAAAAAATCCGGATTCGCTTCGCAGCGGAAAATTTCCAAGATTCGTATAGAATCTACGAAGCGGTGAATAGATTAACTCATCTCTACACAGCACTAGTGCTCCATGACAAAAACATAAAAAACAGGAGAGATTGTGGACACCCCTGACAATTTCTATTTCTAATTTAATGAATTAAGCAGATAATAGACCATTCGTGTGTACATGCACCAAAAGGTTGTTATTAACGGTTATGTTCCTGCAATGGAGCAATGGAGCAATGGGCCCAGGCCATTCTGCCTTAGGGAAAAATCCAGAAATTTCCAGTGATTTCAATGCCATTTCAGCATCAACTGAGAGGTACATACCTTATGGGAATAAAAGGGTAAGAAACAAGAAAAAAAGTGTGGATAAATAGTACTGTAAAGAAAGCAATAAATGACAAAAAGAAAGCATTTAAATCACTAAAACAGGAGGGGAGCGAGGAAGCATAAAGAATAAAATTGAATATGTAAAAGGCAAATAAAAGCAGCCAAACTAGAGACTAAGCGATTAATCGCCAAAGAGAGTAAAACTAACCCTAAAATGTTCTTCAATTATATAAATGGTAAAAAGTATAAACCTGAAGGTGTCAGCCCCTTACAGAGTAATGAGGGGGGAGTTGCAGAGAGCGATGAGGAGAAAGCAAAGCTACTAAATATTTTTTCTACACTATATTCACTGAGGAAAATAAGCTGTCAGATGAAATGCAGACTATAAAAGTAAATTCCCCATTAAAAGTGCTCTGTCTGACCCAGGAAGAAGTACAGCGACGTCTTAAAAAGATTAAATTAGACAAATCTCCAGGACCGGATGGCATACACCCCCGTATCCTAAGAGAATTAAGTAATGTCATAGCCAGACCCTTATTTCTGATATTTAAGGACTCTATACTGACAGGGAGTTTTCCACAGGATTGGCGCATAGCAAATGTGGTGCCAATATTCAAAAAGGGTCCAAAAACAGAGCCTGGCAACTATAGGCCGGTAAGTTTAACATCTGTCGTGGGTAAATTGTTTAAAGGTTTTCTAAGAGATGCCATCTTGGAGTACCTCAATGAAAATAAGCAAATAACTCCATATCAGCATGGCTTCATGAGGGATCGGTCATGTCAAACTAATTTAATCAGTTTCTTTGAGGAGGTAAGTTCTAGACTTGACCGCGGCGAATCAATGGATGTCGTATATATATCTGGACTTCTCCAAAGCATTTGACACGGTACCACATAAAAGGTTAGAGTGGTTATTAACGGCACATACTAAGATTGGGTCACTGTCGCTAGTGGGGTACCACAGGGGTCAGTGTTGGGCCCTATTCTCTTCAATTTATTTATCAATGATCTTGTAGAAGGCTTGCACAGTAAAATATCAATTTTTGCAGATGACACTAAACTGTGTAAAGTAATTAACACAGAAGAGGACTGTACACTGCTACAGATGGATCTGGATAGATTGGCGGCTTGGGCAGAGAAGTGGCAGATGAGGTTTAACACTGACAAATGTAAGGTTATGCATATGGGAAGGAATAATGCAAGTCACCAGTACATACTAAATGGTAAAACATTGGGTAACACTGACATGGAAAAGGACCTAGGAATTTTAGTAAACAGCAAACTAAGCTGCAGAAACCAGTGTCAGACAGCTGCTGCCAAGGCCAATAAGATAATGGGTTGCATGAAAAGGGGCATAGATGCCCGTGATGAGAACATAGTCCTGCCACTTTACAAATCACTAGTCAGACCACACATGGAGTACTGTGCACAGTTTTGGGCTCCTGTGAACAAAGCAGACATAGCAGAGCTGGAGGGGGTTCAGAGGAGGGCAACTAAAGTAATAACTGGAATGGGTGGACTACAGTACCCAGAAAGATGATCACAATTAGGGTTATTTAATTTAGAAAAAAGACAACTGAGGAAAGATCTAATAACTATGTATAAATATATCAGGGGTCAGTACAGAGATCTCTCCCGTGATCTATTTATCCCCAGGACTGTGACTGTGACGAGGGGACATCCTCTGCGTCTGGAGGAAAGAAGGTTTGTACACAAACATAGAAGAGGATTCTTTACGGTAAGAGCAGTGAGACTCTGGAACTGAGGAGGTGGTGATGGTAAGTTCACTAAAAGAGTTCAAGAGGGGCCTGGATGTATTTCTGGAGGGTAATAATATTACAGGTTATAGTTACTAGAGAGGGGTCGTTGATCCAGGGAGTTATTCTGATTGCCTGATTGGAGTCAGGAAGGAATTTTTTTTCCCCTAAAGTGGGGAAAATTGGCTTCTACCTCACAGGGGTTTTTTGCCTTCCTGTGGATCAACTTGTAGGATAACAGGCCGAACTGGATGGACAGACATCTTTTTTTGGCCTTATAAACTATGTTACTATGTAACTGAATAGAAGAAAAAACGCTTCACTCGAGCATAGGCCGTAATATTATCCCTGGCTTTTCTTACCATAGCACATCTGATCTAAACATAATGACTCAATTGTGGGAGGATATACAGTATATCACAAAAGTGAGTACACCCCTCACTTTTTTTGTAAATATTTTCTTCTGTCTTTTCATGGGACAACACTGAAGACATGACACTTTGATACAGTGTAAAGTATTGTGGAGAGACAGCATTAAAGACTTTAGCCAAAAGTCTTTAAAGGGGTTTTCCTCAGGATAGGTCATCAGTACCTGATTGGTTGGGGTCCGAAACCCCGCCGATCAGCTGATTGAGAAGGAACCGGCGCTCCCTTGAGCGCCGAGGCCTTCTGGCAGCTTACCAAGCACAGCGCCGTACATTGTACAGTGGCTGTGCTTGGTATTCACATGAATGGGGTTGAACTGCTCTTAAGCCATGTGACCGATGAACGTGACGTCACTGGCCTAGGAAAAGCTAAGAGAAGGCCTCGGCGCTCATGGGAGCTCCCGTACCTTCTCAAACAGCTGATCGGTGCGGGTCCCGGGTGTCGGACCCCCACGGATCAGATACTGATGACCTATCCTGAGGATAGGTCATCAGTAGTTAACTCCCGGAAAACCCCTTTAACCTAACAAATAAACACACTCTTTTCTGATTGCATCTTTCATGCGTCATGAAATCATAATTTATGGGCAAGAAGAACATTGCCCTGTGCAAACAGGGATGTGTTGCCAACCAACAACTAATCTGCAGGGATGAATGATCGCAATTGCAATCTTTTCATTTCAACACAGCAGCTCCCAGTCCCAACACTTGTTTTGTTTCTTCCAAAGTTAAAGAAAGCGGAATGCATTTTGGAACTTGGCGCTGCTGTGTTGTCTGTATATATACTTTATGAGCTATTGCTTTTTACTGTTATTTATTTGTGTTCATGGATTGGTTATTGCTGGTTTGCACTAGGCACTTTACCTTTGTAGTTTGTTTATGATTTATTTTTATGCAGCCTTCTTAGCTCTCTTTTTCCTCTGACCTTTTTATGTAATGTTTTTAACTTTTTCATCACAAGTTAAGATTGTTCATTAATTATATTTATATGTGTGGATTATACCTTATTTTCACTGGTAGTGGTGTTTAGAATTTTTAACGTGTCTGATGTAGTAGATCAAAAGTCCATTAAAATATAATTGATCCTCCTCCATCTAGTAACAAAATTGAGACCATATAAAACCTGTCTTTGTATTTTAGATCAGATGCTGATGAAAACATTCAATTTGTTATGCTATTTATAGTGGTGATTAAGATAGATGCAGTAAGAAAAGTGTCTAGTGTGCAATAAGCCACATCAATTGTCAACTACCAATTAGATCTGAAGGATTTAGGGCAGGTAGTCACAATGCTGGTTAGGGCTTGTTCACATCACCATCTGGATTCCGTTCTTGATTTCCGTTATAACATTGGTATAACTGAAAAAAACGGAATCCACAAAACGGAAACCTTTAAGAGGCATTCCGTTTTGATCCGTCATAATAGAAGTCTGTGGGAAAGCATAACGGATCCATCTGGTTTCCATTATGCTGGATGGAAAACTATTTTTTTACTTAGCGGGTAAAGGGAGATTAAACTTGTATTGTGCCCTCCATTTTATCTTTTAACCCCTTCAGGATTTTTCACCTTAAAGGGGTTGTCCGAGTTATTTTTTTTGTCCTTTATATGTTTCTAAGTAGTCAAATACAACAGCTTTTTCATACACTTTCTGCTTCTAAAGCTGCTGGTTTCTTAGATTTAACTCAGGGTCACATGACCTGTGATGTCAGCTTATCTCCCTGCTGTGTGATGTTTCGTGCACAAGCCTCAGAGATCAGATAACAGTCTGTACACGAAACGTCACTGTGCTGGCTACGCCCCCCTGCTCAGCCGGGCTCCTGCTATCTGCTCTCTCCCTGGATTCCTTCAGATAAAACATTAACCCCTTCAGCCAGAACACACTGAAGGCTTTACAACAGCAGCTGCAGATGTAAAGAGACACTTGATCTGCCCTCTTCATCCTACTGACACATAGCTTTCTCGAGCTGATCTGTAGGAGATGCAAAGTATTGTATTGTACAAGAACAGGTAGGGGAAGACCCTGTGTGTATCAGCAGTGTCATTGTACAGCTGGGACTTGTAGTCTTACACATACAATATGCTGCTGAGTATCACAGCAGGCAGACATGTCACTCAGCACTTGTATTCACTCCCTTTACAGAGAGGGGGAAGGGGCAGAGATTGTTATTACTGCATGAAAACAAAAGGCCAGAAGAGAACCAAGGAAATGAGGAAATAGAGATTTTTTTTGCCTACAACTTGCTTAACTTAGTTATATATTGCTGCCCATCAGATTTAAAGTACTATATTTTTTTTTTTCATAACTTGGACATCCCCTTTAAGGACCAGGCCATTTTTAGCAGTTCTGACATGTGTCACTTTATGTGGTGATAACTTTAAAATGCTTTTACTTATCCAGGCCATTCTGAGATTGTTTTCTCGTCACATATTGTACTTCATGACAGTGGCAAATTTGAGTCAAAATATTTGCTTTCTATTTATGAAAAAATACCAAATTTACCAAAAATTTAGACAAATTTCCAAATTTCAATTTCTCTACTTTTAAAATAAATAGTAATTAGAGATGAGCGAGCACTAAAATGCTCGGGTGCTCGTTATTCGAGTCGAATTTTTCCCGATGCTCGGGTGCTCGTTTCGAATAACGAACCCCATTGAAGTCAATGGGAGACTTGAGCATTTTTTGCAGGGGACCGGAGCTCTGCATAGGGAAGGTTGCGTGAAAACCTGGAAACCTCAGAAAATGATGGAAACACCACGGAAATGGACAGGAAACAGCAGGGGCAGCATGCATGGATGCCTCTGAGGCTGCCTAATCGTACCATTATGCCAAATTCTGGGCAACAGCCTGGTGGTGACCCTCAAGACAATTGTGCTGACCCAGACCAAGATGGGCAAGGCACATGCCCATCACATGTTAGTAAAGCACCCAACTAGGTGCAACGAAGGTCCATCACCGCCTGCGGGTGACACCACTGCCCATGCTGGCACTGTTGTTCTATCCCCCGCCCCACGACGCAGGCATAAGCCTGACACAGCGTGGTGACAATTTACCCTGACACAGCATGGCGGTGAACCCAGAGTGACCAAGTGAGACTGAGGTAGCAGGTGAAGCACTTAAAATTTTACCCTGACACGGAATGGCGGTGAACGTCAGACGCCGCCTGCATGAGATTAGGAATAGAGCTGCTGTCTGTCAGGGAGAGTGTTAGGGCCTCAATTTAGATGTTGGTTAGGCAGGAATCACCCACAAAGAACCCAACAGCCCTTCTAGGGCCTACAAGCACCTGTTTTTTTTTTTTGGTCTCCTCCTGGCTGCTGGCTGGGACTTGTAGTGCAGCTACCGCCATCTTGGCTGCACACTGTTAGGGCGTGAAATTAGAATGTGGTTAGGCAGGAATCAACCACAAAGAACCCAACGGTCCTTCTAAGGGCTACAACGACCTTTTTTTTTTGGCCTCCTCTCGGCTGCTGGCTGGGACTTGTAGTGCAGCTACCGCCATCTTGGCTGCACGCTGTGCACAGCGACTGGTGGCAGAAGGGACAGCACGTGGTCCACACAGACCCAAAAGAAATTGCCCAAAGTCCTCTCAGTACTCATTTTTGCTGCTGCTGTACCTTGGCTTGCTGCGATCTGTAGTGCAGTCCAGGGTATACGTTTTTTCTCTCAGTTATATATATTACAGTCCAGTGAACAATTATGTCGTGTGCCGTACAGTAGCGTCAGTCTAGGGTATACGTTTTTTCTCTCAGTTATATATCCTACAGTGCAGTACATAATTTTGTCATGTGCTGCACACTAGCCAGAGTCTAGAAAATATACATTTTTTCTCTCATTCATATATCCTACAGTGCAGTGAAAAATTGTGTGGTGTGGCAGTCTAGAGAATACTTTTTTTCTCTCAGATACATTTAATACAGTCCAGTGGAAAATTCTGTGGTGTGTGGTACACTATCCGCAGTCTAGAGAATACGTTTTTGGCCTCAGATATTAATTCGACAGTTTAGTGATTACACAAAATGTTGAACCCAAGGGCTAAGGGTCGAGGACGTGGGCGTCCAAGTGATGTAGGGGGGCAGAGGCCGTGGTCCTGGGCAGGGTGACACAGTACCTACTGATGAGGGAGCAGTGGAACGCCGCAGAGTTTTGCTCCCTAGCTTCATCTCGCAACTTACAAGGTCACGTGGTACACCACTATTGAAACCACAACAGTGCGAACAGGTGATGACGTGGATAGCGGATAATGTGTCCAGTAATTTATCCACCACCCAGTCTTCCACACAGTCCACCCACTTTAGCCAAGGGAGTAGACCTCTGGCTCCTCCAGCTCAACCTCCTTCCCCCCAGCCTGCCCCCCCACCATGGAAAATATGGATTCAGATCCGGCATACTAACAGGAACTCTTTTCAGGACCCTACACAGAGACACAAACCACTGCTCAACAGCAACCTGAGCAGTTGCTCTGTCCCGATGCCCAAAATTTAGAACTTTCGCAGTCTGTGGGTGATGAGAGTGTGGACTTAGTGCAAGTAGTGCGTCAAGAGGTGTTGGATGATGATGAGACACGGTTGTCAGACATTGACGTTGTTGTCAGGGCAGTAAGTCCCAGGGGGCAGCAGCCTAGTCAAGACAGTGCTTCTTAGGGGGAGGCAAGTGCAGCACCAGAACAGGTTGGAAGAGACAGTGGAATGGCCAGAGGGAGAAGCAGGGCCAGAGCAAGTAGATCAGCAACTGTTTCACGGAGTGAAGCTCCCGTGCCGAGGCCTAGATGTTCGCAAGTCTGGAGGTTCTTTAAAGAAAGTGAGGATGACCGACGGACTGTGGTGTGCAACCTGTGCCACACCAGGATCAGCAGGGGAGCCACCACTACGAGCCTAACCACTACCAGCATGCGCAGGCATATGAGTGCTAAACACACGACTCAATGGAACCAAGGCCGTTCACCTCCTGCGGATCACACCACTGCTCCTTCCCCTGTGTCACATGCTGGCTCGGTGAGTCAACCCCCCGCCCAGGACCCCGGCACGAGCGCCTCCCACCCTACAACCACCCCTTCACCTCCACGATCCTCCACACCCTACACCAATGTGTCCCAGCGCAGCCTTCAGCTGTCTTTGCATCAGACATTGGAGCGCAAGCGCAAATACAATTCCACCCACCCACATGCACAAGCCCTAAACATCCACATTTTCAAGCCTGGAGATGCTGCGATATACACTGGTAGAGACTGAGGATTTCCGCAACCTGATGGTGGTGGCTGTCCCTCGGTACTTGGTCCCCCACTATTTTTCACAATGTGCTGTCCCAGCCCTACACCAGCACGTGTCAGAGAACATCATCCGTGCCCTGACCAACGCGGTTACTGAGAAGGTCCACCTAACCACGGACACATGGACAAGTGCTGGCGGGCAGGGACACTATATCTCCTTGACGGCACATTGGGTTAACTTGGTGGAGACTGGGACCGAGTCTGACAATGGGGCCGCTCATGTACTGCCCACACCGAGGATTGTGGGGCCTACCTCGGTCACGGTTTCTCAGACTTATCATGCCTCTTCCTCCAACCCCTCCTCCTCCTCCTCCTACTCTCAAATACAATCTGGCTACTATACCGCACACGACAGAATTGTTCACTGCACTGTAGTATATATAACTGAGAGGAAAAAAAGGAATTTTTAGACTTCGGCTATTTTACCGCAAACCACTACATTTTTCAATGAACTGTAGTACATATAACTGAGAAAAAAAACCTAGTCTTTAAATGGCGGCTATTTTACCGCAAAGCACTCCATTTTTCACTGGACTGTAATACATATAACTGAGAGAAAATACGTATTTTATAGACTGACGCTGCTGTACAGCACACTAGAGAATTGTTCACTGCACTGTAGTACATATAACTGAGAAAAAAACGTAGTCTTTAAATGGCGGCTATTTTACCGCAAAACACTCCATTTTTCACTGGACTGTAATACATATAACTGAGAGAAAATACGTATTTTATAGACTGGCGCTGCTGTACAGCACACTAGAGAATTGTTCACTGCACTGTAGTACATATAACTGAGAAAAAAACGTAGTCTTTAAATGGCGGCTATTTTACCGCAAAACACTCCATTTTTCACTGGACTGTAATACATATAACTGAGAGAAAATTCGTATTTTATAGACTGGCGCTGCTGTACAGCACACTAGAGAATTGTTCACTGGACTGTAGTACATATATATGAGAAAAAAACGTAGTCTTTAGACTGCGGCTATTTTACCGCAAACCACTCCATTTTTCACTGGACTGTAGTACATATAACTGAGAAAAAACATAGTCTTTAAATGGCGGCTATTTTGCCGCAAACCACTCCATTTTTCACTGGACTGTAGTACATATAACTGAGAAAAAACGTATTCCCTAGACTGACGCTACTGTACAGCACACTAAATAATTGTTCACTGGACTGTAGTGTATAGAAATGATAGAAAAAAATGTATTCCCTAGACTGCACTACAGATCCCAGCAAGCCAAGGTACAGCAGCATAAAAAATGAGTACTGAGAGGACTTTGGGCAATTTCTTTTGGGTCTGTGTGGACCACGAGCTGTCCCTTCTACCACCAGTGCACAGTGTGCAGCCAAGATGGCGATAGCTGCACTACAAGTCCCAGCCAGGAGGAGACCAAAAAAAAAAAGGTGCTTGTAGCCCTTAGAAGGGCTGTTGGGTTCTTTGTGGGTGATTCCTGCCTAACCAACATCTAAATTCAGGCCCTAACACACTCCCTGACAGACAGCAGCTCTATCCCTAATCTCATGCAGGCGGCGTCTGACGCGAGCAGCGCGGGACCAGATTCTTATATTCCCAGGTCATCTGATCTGGCCAGCCAATCCCTGCTATAGACATGTAGGGGCCCCACGTGATGCTAGGAGGTACCAAAGACTCTCCTGCATGTTGATTGGCTGAGAAAAGGCGCCTAAGATGCCGGAAGAGGAACTTGCCATTTCCTTGAGGATCGCGATATGCTCGTCCGAGTATCGAGCATATTCGAATACCCTAATACTCGAACGAGCACCAAGCTTGGACGAGCATGTTCGCTCATCTCTAATAGTAATACCTCCAAAAATAGTTATTACTTTACATTCCCCATATGTCTACTTCAATGTGTGGATCATTTTGAAAATGACTTTAGAAGGCTTAGAAGTTTAGAAGCAAATCTGGAAATTTTTTAGAAAATTTCCAAAACCCACTGTTTTAATGACCAGTCACTTTGTGAGGCTTACATAATAGAAACCACCCAAAAATTACTCCATTTTAGAAACTACACCCCTCAAGGTATTCTAAACTGATTTTGCAAACGTTGTTAACCCTTTAGGCGTTCCACAAGAATTAAAGGAAAGTGTAGACGAAATTTCAGAATTTCACTTTTTTGGCAGATTTTCCATTTAAAAAGGGTTAACAGCCAAACAAAACTCAATATTTATTACCCTGATTCAGTAGTTTACAGAAACACCCCATTTGTGATAGTAAACTGCTGTTTGGGCACATGGCAGGGCACAAAAGGAAAAGAACGCCATATGGTTTTTGGAGGGCAGATATCACTGGGAAAATTTTAAGTTGTCATGTCACATTTGATGACACCCTGATGCACCCCTAGAATAGAAACTCCAAAAAAGTGACCCCATTTTGGAAACTACGGGATAAGGCGGCAGTTTTATTGGTACTATTTTAGGGTACATATGATTTTTGGTTGCCCTATATTACACTTTTTGTGAGGCAAGGTAACAAAAAATAGCTCTTTTGGCACCGTTTTTATTTTTTGTTATTTACAATGTTCATCTGACAGGTTAGATCATGTGCTATTTTTATAGAGCAGGTTGTTACGGACGTGGCAATATCTAATATGTATGCTTTTTTTATTTAAGTTTTACACAATAATATCATTTTTGAAACAAAAAAACTCATGTTTTAGTGTCTCCATAGTCTGAGAGCTGTAGTTTTTTTACTTTTTAGGCGTTTGTCTCAGGTAGGGGCTCATTTTTTGCAGGATGAGATGATGGTTTGATTGGTACTATTTTTGAGTGCATATGACTTTTTGATCGCTGGGTGTTGCACTTTTAGTGATGTAAGGTGACAAAAAATGTCTTTTTTTAATACCGTTTTTATTTATTTATTTTTTTACTGTATTCACCTGAGGGGTTAAGTCATGTGAGATTTCTATAGAGCAGATTGTTACGGATGTGATGATGCCTAACATGTATATTTTTTTAAAATTTAAGTTTTACACAATAATATTTTTGAAACAAAAAAAAAATCATGTTTTAGTGTCTCTATAGTCTGAGAGCTGTAGTTTTTTTTATTTTTCGGCAATTGTCTCAGGGGCTCATTTTGTGCGGGATGAGGTGACGGTTAGATTGGTACTATTTTGGGGGGCATACGCCTTTTTAATCGCTTGGTGTTGCACTTTTAGTGATGTAAGGTGACAAAAAATGGCTTTTTTACACCGTTTTTATTTTATTCTTTTTACAGTGTTCACCTGAGGGTTTATGTCATGTGATATTTTTATAGAGCTGGTTGTTACGGATGCAGTGATACCAAATATGTCTGTTTTGTTTTTTTCCTTATGTGTTTTATTTTGGAAAAGGGGCTTTTTTTTTACGTAAAACTTTATTTATTTTTTTTATTATGGAAAACACTTTTTTTAAACATTTTTTTTTTACTTTTTATTTTTGTCCCACTCTGGGACTTCAACTTCTGGGGTCTGATCCCCTCTGCCTTCTGTGACATCGGGTCCTCATTACTCCAGTCCGGGGACCCGATGGAGATGATGAGGGCACCCTTACCCTCCACAAACCCCGTGCATGCCGCGGCCAGCTTTGACCGCGGCATACCAGGGGTTTACACGCCGGCATCAGGGGTCCAGCTATCTGTGACTGCCGGACCCCTGCTACTGATCAGCTTGACATACATGTACGTCACTGGGAAGTTACGGCCAGCTATAACGTACATGTTCGTCAAGGGTCCTTAAGGGGTTAAACTGTAGATGTGCTGATTCCTGGACCCCTCTTCTGCCACTAAAGAAGGTTGCCCGCTTATCAGAGTACCTGATACACTGTATGATTTGGTAGTCTAAGGCAGTGGTCCCCAACTCTAGTCCTCAGGGCCCACCTGCCGGTCAGGATTTCAGAATTAATACCTGTGGTAAGTTCTGATGCACTGACACTAATTATATCACCTGCTGAATACTAAGGAAATCCTGAAAACATGACTGGTAGGTGGGCCCTGAGGACTGGAGTTGGGGAACACTGGTCTAAAGCACTTGCTTCTGCCCTTGGATTGGCCAGCAATGCTCACATCACTGGCCAATTTGAGAGCAGAGCTCGACAAACAGGAAGTGTCCTGGACTACTGATGCATAGTGTGCATTCGGTAGTCTGAGAAGTGGTGCAGTCTTCTTGAATGGTAGAATAGGGACCCGGGAGTTAGCGTATCTGCAGCTGACTGTCATGGATTGACCTGGTGGAGCTCCTGTGGCAGAATCTGGCCCTTCAAGGCAGGGCTTCGAGCATTGTTCCGTTGCCATGGCAGCAAGCCATGGCAGCTGCTCGGCCTATCAGGGAACAGTTCGGATGTGGCTTCAGCATCACATGCTGTCTGCCAAAGGCTTCCTCCATTGTATGCATTTTTGCTGGGGATTGCTGTTAGCAACGGACCACATGTGCAGGAATTGCTCCCCCGGTTTGATATGCGCAACAGCATATGGGGTCTGAGCAATTTTCTGCCATTTTAGACCACTTTTTTTTTCTGTGATTGTATATGAACATTTACACCTAGAGATGTGTCAACTCCAGGTTTGAATGTACCATTACTTACATCTTATGGTAACATTCTGGTGCACCTGTGTAGCCTGAGTCACATGAGTCATTGGTAGGTGGGGCTCATAGTCTCCCTCCTCCCATTGGATGTGTGATCTCACGCTGGAGGTAACTAGGAGTAGGTTGCTGTGTGTCGGCCTATATGCTCCTTCCGCAATTGCCCATACGGCAAGGTAGGTTAGTGTTAGGTCCCGTGCCACTCTGAGATACCTTGACGCGGTGCTCGGGCATGTTCTTGATATAAGAATATATTGGCGAAAGTCTCATTTTAACATCAGCATGAGGGTTTAGCCATATATTATCAATTGCATTACCGCCGCAGTGCACCTTTATTAGTGATTATTTGTCTGCCAAAGGGAGTTTAAAACAGGCAGCTGATGGAAACAGAAGCATGTGATTGGCCTGCTTAGCCTCACTAGCATGTATTGTATTTCTGTTTGGATCCTGGTATTCTGACTTTTGGATTGTCCCTGACCTTGCTACTGACTGCCATTCATTTCCTGACATGATCTCCTGGCTCTCACCCCATCTGGTATTTCACTCTGTGTTTGTATTTTGTCTTGGTTCTGACATATCTAGTTTAGACTCTGGCCTGTTTTGGGATTCTGATTCAATCCTGGTTTGCCTGTCTGATTTTAACTTCTATTTGACTTCTCTTATACCTTTAGGTTAAGCCCCTGCACTGTCATCCAGTTGTGGGCCGTTGGTCCAAGTAGTTAGTGACAGTGGTGTGGGTGGAATTCAGTGCTTCACTGTCCCCTACCATTACACTGACTAGGTGAAATAGATGGCATTTTTTTGCACAAACAAAACTCATCCCCTATTCTGTGGATATGGAATAAGTGTCTGATCAATTGGACCCCCCACGGGACCAATGGTCCAGTCTTCCCATGCTTGAATGGATCGGGAGTCAGGCACAAACAATGTATGGGGATGAGCAATGGCATTAGTGATTGCTCCTCCTCATACTGTGGAAGAAATCGCTGCATGTAAACGGTTATTTTCGCCTGACGAGCAGACGATTGTGGGGGTCATAAGACACAAGGAGTGGACTCAAATAAACACACAAAAAATTACACTGAAAAAAGCAAATTAGGCAAGGAACAAGATACTAGAAATATACAAGGATTACTTGATTTAAGTGCATATAACTTACTTTATATCCTGCAACCCTCTACATAAGGCAAAATATTTAAAGAAAGGCTAACCAATCAGAAACTACTTCAAAAAGAACCTGGGCTACACCTGAGAGATCAGCTGATAGTTCAGCAGTGAGAAAGTTGCATAGCAACTACCAAAAACAACATAACTGATTATTACTATGAATTCCCTATAGGGATGAGCGGACCCTTGGATGTTGGGGTTCACAAGGTTCAGGCAAACTTTGGGCAAAAGTTTGGGTTCGGGACCCAAACTTTACCTGAACTCGAACCCGAACCCGATTGAAGTCCATCGGGACCTAAACTTTGATGTACTAAAATAGCTGTAAAATAGTCGTAGTAAGGGCTAGAGGGCTGCAAAATGAAGCACAATGGGGGTAAGAGCAGGACAATTGCCCTGCAAACAAATGCGGATAGGAAAATGACTTAAAATAACATAGAATAGAAAAAAATTACATTTTTGAACTAGGAGGCGGAGATCAAAGGGGAATAGGAGGTTGAGGAGGTGGTAGATGTGGCAGTTTAGGTGGAAGCAGTGGTGGAGGAGGAAGAGGTAGCCAACACTGTTTTTGTTGTTTTTTTATTTTTTATTATTTTTTCCTTTATTTATTTTATAAATTTGGGAAGGCCCCAAAACATTGGGAAATGGAAAAGAGAATGCAAAGAGAAAGTGCACTGGAGTATAACAATGACTGGGTGCAGCAGGTATACTTGTCTACTCAGCACAAGATACGGACAAGTCCTGTGGCTTCCGTGCCTGGTTCATTTTAATTAATGTGAGCTTGTCCATGTTGACTGTGGACAGGCGACTGCACTTGTCTGTGATCACCCCCACCCACCGATCTAACAGATGGATTAACTATATTAATTTCCCTGTCATGGATGCAGTGCAGGTGTACCTCACATCAAAAATGAGTATATGGCACCCACCAAACTAACAGATGGATTAACTATATTAATTTCCCTGTCATGTATGAAGTGCAGGTGTACCTCACACCAAAAATGGGTATATGGCACCCACCGAACTAACAGACAGATTAACTATTATATTTTTGTGTCAGGGTGCATTGTACCCACAAAAAATCGCTATAGGTCACCCACAGAATTAACAGCCAGATTAATTATTATATTTTTGTGTCAGGGGTGCAAAGCTGGTGTATTGCACCCACAAAGAATCCCTATAGGTCACCCACAGAATAAATAGCCAGATGAAATTCCTAACACTCTCCCTCACTTCAGCTGCCTGCTTCCTGTCCCTGCACTACTCAGATCTGATCGGCGGTGCTACATGTGAAACAACTTGTATAGAACTTGGATCAAATGATGCACCGGCCAATCACAGCCATGCCATTACTAGGCATGGCTGTGATGGCTTCTAAGTGCCCACAGCTGAAAATCTTGTTGATTGGCTGCCCTACAGCCATTCAACAAGCTTTTTTAAATGCCCAAACACTGAACTCGAACCCAAACTTTTATGGCAAAGTTCGGGTCCAGGTACCCGAACTTGCAAAGCTCGATACAGGCCTGAATTTTGCAGTTCGGGTTCGCTCAACACCAATTCCCTATAATTTATTGAAAGATCAAGTATTTTTCAGCTGTAAAGGAATTAGTTGAACAAGTACAAGAAAATGGGTCTGATTATGGAATTGTATGCTGTATTAGGGCACATAAGGTTCAGTTCTAGCTACATTTTCCCTAATCACGCTTATACTTCAGAAACAGAAACAAATGTATGAAGATTGCAGTCATAATAAAGGATATAGATATTAAAGCCTATAAAAATCAGTCTCTGGATGGAATGTTATCTGCAGGAACCCAGTAGATGATGTGTGCAGCCTATCTCCGCTTGGGGCAGTGTTGGTTGTACAGCCTAACAGCAGCAAGGACGAATGATTTCTTATAGTGATCCTTCTCAGACTTGGGTTTAAGCAGTTGGTCACTGACGGTACTGCCAAGTGCTCATGCATTAGTAGGGGGTTATTCTCCAGCATGGAGGTACTTATAAGTGTTGACTATGTCATCCTCGTTTGTGATGAGGCCTACTGTTGCCGAGTTATCAGAGAACTTCTGTAAGTAGCAGCTAGATGAGTTATACCTGAAGTCTGCAGTGTACAGTGTGAAGAGGAAAGGAGCAAGAACTGTACCCTGAGGTGCCCCAGTACTACAGATTACAGTGTCTGGCATACAGTCCCAGGTTCTTACATACTGTGGTCGGTTTATTTTAAGGCTACAGATAGTTTGGGAACTCTCTATTTAAATTTAAAGGAACATTGGATACTAATGGTGACTGTACTATTATAATGATTAGAGATGAGCGAATCAAATCGGACGAAGAGGAATTCAATCCGAATTTCAAGAATTATTCGATTCGCACCGATTTAGAATTTCCTGACGTTTCGTGTTGACGAATTGTTGTTTTTTTTTCACTAAAATGGCGGCTGCACGTGTTTGGACATGGAGAAAGGAACATGAGGGAGGGAGGGATCACCCACAATGCCATGCATGCAGCCAATCAGCAGCCAGCCATTTTAGATTCTGTCATTCCACAGTCAACTCAGTGCAGAGAGAGACGTTTGCAGGCGCTAGGGAAATTGATAGAAAACCTCATCAAAAGTACAAATTGCTGAATAGAAGTATAGGGAAAGGATAGGGAGTGAAGTATTGAAGCCGAACATGCTTCTATTGGGGTGCTTAGAGACAGTGTGAGATATGGAAAGAAGTGCAACCACAGGGTAATAGGAAAAATCGTATTACACCTAGGTTTCAGTGACTAGGATTCAAAATTGCCATGCTACAGCTGCTCATGTCAGGTTCATGCTCATGTTGCCTGTGTAATTCTGGTTATTGGGGTTTTGTTAACCCTTGTGTGCTGTTATTACATTTAGTACAGCACTTTTTTGCGGTTTTAGTGTTGGGGCTTATTAACTGTGGTGAAGTGGGAAAATGGCAGCCCTTTGTAACGTGTTTTATTGTTAAAAAAAAGTTTTAGTAGGCGTACAGCACCAACGTTTTATATAGTAAAGTGTTCTAGCAGCTATTAGTGTTGCGCAAAAAACATATTATTCGCTCGGTGCTGAAGTGGGAGAATTACAGCCCTTTGTAGCGTGTATTATTTTCAAGAAAAAGAGTTTTAGTTAGTGTACAGCGCCAAAGTTCTACATTTTAAAAGCTAGCCAGGCCTTTCACCGGGAAGGAACAACCAAGGGAAGGGCAGGCTCCAAAAGGAAACCACCTATGCCAAAGCATGGTATCCATCCACAGACAGCTGTTTTCGGGTATTTGCCCCTCATCAGTGTGGAGTAGGAATCTGGCTAGTGGGAGCAATGCCTAGTAAAAGATTATATAAGAAAAGATGATTGACCTCAGGGAGATCAACCATCATCACCACAGAGACACCATCACGAGTCTCAACGTTGGTGAATCTAAAACAAGGCTCCCAGGAAAAGCAATATGCAAAACAAAAGAAAGCCACGGAGACACCATCACGTGTCTCAACAACGGTCAAACTAGCCAGGCCTTTCACCAGGAAGGAACAACCAAGGGAAGGGCAGTCTCCAAAAGGAAACCACCTATGCCAAAGCATGGTATCCATCCACAGACAGCTGTTTCGGGGTATTTGCCCCTCATCAGTGTGGAGTAGGAATCTGGCTAGTGGGAGCAATGCCTAGTAAAAGATTATTTAAGAAAAGATGATTGACCTCAGGGAGATCAACCATCATCCATCATCAGGTCAATCATCTTTTCTTAAATAATCTTTTACTAGGCATTGCTCCCACTAGCCAGATTCCTACTCCACACTGATGAGGGGCAAATACCCTGAAACAGCTGTCTGTGGATGGATACCATGCTTTGGCATAGGTGGTTTCCTTTTGGAGACTGCCCTTCCCTGGGTTGTTCCTTCCCGGTGAAAGGCCTGGCTAGTTTGACCGTCGTTGAGACACGTGATGGTGTCTCCGTGGTTTTCTTTTGTTTTGCATATTGCTTTTCCCGGGAGCCTTGTTTTAAATTCACCAACGTTGAGACTCGTGATGGTGTCTCTGCGGTGATGATGGTTGATCTCCCTGAGGTCAATCATCTTTTCTTAAATAATCTTTTATAGGCATTGCTCCCACTAGCCAGATTCCTACTCCACACTGATGAGGGGCAAATACCCTGAAACAGCTGTCTGTGGATGGATACCATGCTTTGGCATAGGTGGTTTCCTTTTGGAGACTGCCCTTCCCTGGGTTGTTCCTTCCCGGTGAAAGGCCTGGCTAGTTTGACCGTCGTTGAGACACGTGATGGTGTCTCCGTGGCTTTCTTTTGTTTTGCATATTGCTTTTCCTGGGAGCCTTGCTTTAGATTCACCAACGTTGAGACTCTTGATGGTGTCTCTGTGGTGATGATGGTTGATCTCCCTGAGGTCAATCATCTTTTCTTAAATAATCTTTTACTAGGCATTGCTCCCATTAGCCAGATTCCTACTCCACACTGATGAGGGGCAAATACCCTGAAACAGCTGTCTGTGGATGGATACCATGCTTTGGCATAGGTGGTTTCCTTTTGGAGACTGCCCTTCCCTTGGTTGTTCCTTCCCGGTGAAAGGCCTGGCTAGTTTGACCGTCGTTGAGACACGTGACGGTGTCTCCGTGGTTTTCTTTTGTTTTGCATGTTGCTTTTCCCGGGAACCTTGTTTTAGATTCACCAATGTTGAGACTGCGAAATTCTAATGACTGACGTTTTCATTCTTGTCGGGCCACTCTGTCGTTGTGCCACTGTGTGACTTCATAATTCTGCACTACTGACATTTTAATCTTTGCATTGGGCCTGTCTGTGACTGCGAAATTCTACTGACTGACGTTTTCAAACTTGTCGGACCACTCTGTCATTGTGCCACTGTGTGACTTCATAATTTTGCACTACTGACATTTGCAGTCTTTGCATTCGGCCTGTCTGTGACTGCAAAATTCTACTGACTGACGTTTTCATTCTTGTTGGGCCACTCTGTCGTTGTGCCACTGCGTGACTTCATAATTCTGCTCTACTGACATTTACTGACGTTTTCATTCTTGTCGGGCCACTTTGTCGTGCCACTGTGTGACTTCATAATTTTGCACTACTGTCATTTGCAATCTTTACATTGGGCCTGTCTGTGACTGCGAAATTCTAATGACTGACATTTTCATTCTTGTCGGGCCACTCTGTTGTTATGCCACTGTGTGACTTCATAATTCTGCACTACTGACATTTGCAATCTTTGCATTGGGCCTGTCTGTGACTGCAAAATTCTATTGACTGACGTTTTCATTCTTGTTGGCCCACTCTGTCGTTGTGCCACTGTGTGACTTCATAATTCTGCACTACTGACATTTGCAGTCTTTGCATTGGGCCTGTCTGTGACTGCGAAATTCTACTGACTGACGTTTTCATTCTTGTCGGGCCACTGTGTCGTTGTGCCACTGTGTGACTTCATAATTCTGCACTACTGACATTTGCAATCTTTGCATTGGGCCTGTCTGTGACTGCGAAATTCTACTGACTGACGTTTTCAAACTTGTCGGGCCACTCTGTCGCTGTGCCACTGTGTGACTTCATAATTCTGCACTACTGACATTTGCAGTCTTTGCATTGGGCTGGTCTGTGACTGCGAAATTCTACTGACTGACGTTTTCATTCTTGTCGGGCCACTGTGTCGTTGTGCCACTGTGTGACTTCATAATTCTGCACTACTGACATTTGCAATCTTTGTATTGGGCCTGTCTGTGACTGCGAAATTCTACTGACTGACATTTTCATTCTTGTCGGTTTACTCTGTCTTTGTGCCACTGTGTGACCTCGTAATTCTGCACGACTGTCATTTGCAGTCTTTGCATTGGGCCTGTCTGTGACTGCAAATTCTACTGACTGATGTTTTCATTCTTGTCGGGCCACTTTGTCGTTGTGCCACTGTTTGACTTCATAATTCTGCACTACTGACATTTGCAATCTTTGCATTGGGCCTGTCTGTGACTGCGAAATTCTACTGACTGACGTTTTCAATCTTGTCGGCCCACTCTGTCGTTGTGCCACTGTGTGACCTCGTAATTCTGCTACTACTGCTGCCACTTCCACACACTGTTATTGTGCCATTGTATGACCTCATAATTCTAATACAATGGCTATTGCCACTTGCACATTCTGTCGTTGTGCCACTCTGTGGTCTCCTGATGCTGCTACTGCTGCTGCCACTTCTATACTGTCGTCGTGCCACTCTGTGGTCTCTGGGTACTATCTGTGCTTGGGGAATGAGCGCCTTAATCGGCGTGAGGAGACTTATAGACCATTCATGCTTTTCTGGAATTCTGGGAGGAAGAGGGATGAAAATGAGCTCTTAACAAGCTCTTCCTCTAATGTCACCAGATGAAAGGCAGCTATCCGATAAGTCAATGTTCAGCTCTTTAAATAAGCGTTGAGACATGACTCGGATATTAAATAAGCCAGCACCTCATCTGCAGACAGCTTTTTTGGGGTAATTGCCCCTCATCAGTGCAGAGACTACTGGCTTAACTGGTTGACAGGCCTGTCAGGGTTTGTGGTCTCCTGATGCTAATGCTGCTGCCACTGTTCCACACTGTCGTCGTGACACTCTCTGCTGCTCCTGATGCTACTGCCGCCTCCACACTGTTGTTGTACCACTCTGTCATCTCCTGATGCTACAGCTGCTGTCACTGCCTCCTCCACACTGTCGTCGTGCCACTCTGTGGTCTCCTGATGCTACAGCTGCTGACACTGCCTCTTGTACACTGCCGTCGTAGCACTCTGTGTTCTCCTGATGCTACAGCTGCTGTCACTGCCACCTCTACACTATCGTCGTTCCAGTCTGTGGTCTCCTGATGCTACAGCTGCTGTCAGTGCCACCTCTACACTATCGTTGTGCCACTCTGTGGTCTCCTGATGCTGCTGTCACTGCCATCTCCACACTGCCTGGGGGGGGACTCTGCTTGTTTAAGCATGTAATAGAACAGGTTCTGTAAGAAATCTATGTGGAATCAGTGAATTGGTGTAAACGGAGTGCGCTCTTCGGCGCTCTAGTAGGATCCTGGGCCTCTGCATGGTTCTTTATAGCTGGCGCTAACATTGACCTGTAAGGTTGAGTTCAGACTTTAGTTATTTGGTCAGTTTTGGCCCTATAACTGCCAAAATAAAAGTGTGCAGCGATTCTAAGAGCGACGCCTGTTATCTGCATGTCATACTGGATCAAAGTATTGTTTCACTACCACAGCAGACTCCCTATGCATGTTACTGCAAGGCACAGTGTTCTACACCACTATACAGGCTCTCTGCAGGCCGGAAGTAGCAGTTTTTTTAACGTGATTCACCACTAATTCATTTGAATCGTTTCGAAAATTTGGCGAACCAACCAAATAGAATTTTTTAAAAATTCGCTCATCTCTAATAATGATGAGTTGCACAAAAGGCCAAAAATGAATAGAGCATGCTAATAAAAGATGATAAGAGCAGGATTTATTGTGTGCCAGTCTAAGCCACACAATTTTGCGCAGTGTTGATTATTCCACATGCCAAGATTCCTAGAAATTCATAGTAAGCTTGCTTATAAACCTCTGAGATTTCCTAGTAAAAAAGTCACAGCATCCTGACTCCCAATATACCTCTTGACATCTCAAAGGAAATTAGTTTTTGCTAAACCATTAGGACCCTGGTTAGATGTAGTAGAGCCATTGACAATAATATCAGTAATGGGATTAAAAGTAAATTCCCCTTTAAAAGTGCCCTGTCTGACCCAGGAAGAAGTAGAGCTGCGTCTTAAAAAGATTAAAATAGACAAATCGCCAGGACCGGATGGCATATCCTAAGAGAATTAAGTAATGTCATCGCCAGACCCTTATTTCTGATATTTAAGGACTCTATACTGACAGAGGGTGTTCCACAGGATTGGCACATAGCAAATGTGGTGCCAATATTCAAAAAGGGTCCAAAAACAGACTTCTCCAAAGCATTTGACACGGTACCACATAAAAGGTTAGTATACAAAATGAGAATGCTTGGCCTGGGAGAAAATGTCTGTATGTGGGTAAGTAACTGGCTCAGTGATAGAAAACAGAGGGTGGTTATTAACGGCACATACTCAGATTGGGTCACTGTCGCTAGTGGGGTACCACAGGGGTCAGTATTAGGCCCTATTCTCTTCAATATATTTATGATCTTGTAGAAGGCTTGCACAGTAAAATATCAATTTTTGAAGATGACACTAAACTGTGTAAAGTAATTAACACAGAAGAGGACAGTGCACTGCTACAGATGGATCTGGATAGACTGGAGGCTTGGGCAGAGAAGTGGCAGATGAGGTTTAACACTGACAAATGTAAGTTTATGCATATGGGAAGGAATAATGCAAGTCACCAGTACATACTAAATGGTAAAATATTGGGTAACTCTGACATGGAAAAGGACCTAGGAATTTTAGTGAACAGCAAACTAAGCTGTAGAAATCAGTGTCAGACAGCTGATACCAAGGCCAATAAGATAATGGGTTGCATCAAAAGAGGCATAGATGCCCGTGATGAGAACATAGTCCTGCCACTTTACAAATCACTAGTCAGACCACACATGGAGTACTGTGTACAGTTCTGGGCTCCTGTGAACAAGGCAGACATAGCAGAGCTGGAGAGGGTTCAGAGGAGGGCAACTAAAGTAATAACTGGAATGGGTGGACTACAGTACCCAGAAAGATCAAAATTAGGCTTATTCACTTTAGAAAAAAGACGACTGAGGGGAGATCTAATAACTATGTATAAATATATCAGAGGTCAGTACAGAGATCTCTCCCATGATCTATTTATCCCCAGGACTGTGACTGTGATGAGGGGACATCCTCTGCGTCTGGAGGAAAGAAGGTTTGTACACAAACTTAGAAGAGGATTCTTTACGGTAAGAGCAGTGAGACTATGGAACTCTCTACCCGGGGAGGTGGTGATGGTAAGTTCACTAAAAGAGTTCAAGAGAGGCCTGGATGTATTTCTGGAGGGTAATAATATTACAGGTTATAGTTAATAGAGATGGGTCGTTGATCCAGGGAGTTATTCTGATTGCCTGATTGGAGTCGGGAAGGAATTTTTTCCCCTAAAGTGGGGAAAATTGGCTTCTACCTCACAGGGGTTTTTTGCCTTCCTCTGGATCAACTTGTAGGAAAACAGGCCAAACTGGGTGGACAGATGTCTTTTTTCGGCCTTATAAACTATGTTACTATGTTACTATGAAAAAGAAACAAAAGCAAGTTAGGTTTTTTTTGTTCCTTGGATTTAGACACAAAGCAGCTAATCAACAGAAAAGGTCTGTAACCACATTAAGTGGAGACCCTTGAATTTTCAGAACTTAAAGGGGTTCTCCGGGAATTAAGAAAATTAAAATATGTAAATATTACTTTATTATAAATATGTTCCCAAATACCTTTCATTAGTTATAATGACTCATTGTGTCTAGGGAGCAATCATTAGGAGGAACAAAATGGCCACTGTCCTATCCGTACACACAAAACCTGTCCTAATCACACAGGAGGACAAGTTACTTCACTTCACTGAGCTAAAGATCTGCCTCATCCTCCTCTCCTACTTGTCAGGAATTATGATCCTGAATACAGTTTAATATGATATTTAGCTCAATCTCTGTAGGAATGGAGTTCATGAGGAGACATAAAGTACAGAAAGGACGGACAGGACAGACTGTGGTAATGTGGGGCTGTGGTAATGGAGACTGCATACAAGAGATGCTGCTCATCAGCCACATCTGCTCATTAACTCAATTCCTACGGAGATTCAGCTAAAGATGTTATCATCTGTATTCAGACAAGCAGAGAGGAGGATGAGGCTGCTCTTTAGCTCAGTAGAAATAAATAGAGTGGCCACGGCCGCTCCTTTCATTTCAGGGGAGCTGCGGGGGATGCGGGACCCCCATTCTCGTGATTGGTGGTGGTCCCAGCGGTAGGACCTTCAACAATCTGATGTGGATAGGGGAAAACTTGAAACAACTGGAACACTGCTTTAAATGTGTGCCTTCTACAATGATATTGCATGGTGTCAAAATTATTATCAGAAATGTTGGTTGTTATGTAAAACAATATAAGAAATTCATAACTTTTACAAGTGGATTTGGACCATGTATGACAAATATTTGCAAGGGGAAACTCACATTCTTTCACATAACAACTTGGTATGGTAAGGGTATTCTGTTTTTTTCGGACATATTATTTGTGATTCTAAGGCCTAATACATACAACCATATTATGGCTCCATAAAAAGTTGTATGGAGCCATAATATTTTAGCAAAATTTTCTTATGTAGTCCCAGTAACTCTTTGTGTCTTCATATCTTAGTTTGGAGTTGTCGCTGCAATTGGTTAATGGTCTTCCCCTGTGCCAAGGGAAGTTGGCCGGCCTAACAATCAAAGACTCAGTCAACTTTTCTGTGTAATGGATTCTCTTACAGGCATACTCCGACTAAAAAAACATCAAACACACAAATTTTAATACAACCAATTTATTAAAGCAACTAATCAGAAGTATAGTGGTAATATTTACGTATTTTCATTTTCTTAGTTCCCTGAGAACCCCTTTAAGTAAGTATGATTCCCTCCACAGGTCCAGCCATGCTAAGGTGTCTGCCTGAAAAGTCCTTGGGGGTGAAAAACCCCTCTAAAGCCCAGGCTGCTTAGCTTAAAAAAGATTGCCTGTACTGGATACTATTGTAGCAAACTCTCAGCTGTTATAAATATTTGTTTTATACTCAACTCACAGACAACCCTTCTACTATAAATGCTGCCATGGTGTTTAGCTGATGCAGCACCTGAGATCCAGCTATATTTGGCCAGCTATACATAATGGTTGCTATAGGGAACATGTCTGTTCCGGCAAGTGGCCTTCCATTCTAATACTTGGATGGCTAAAGTCCACCAGAATGAGAGCTTATGCCTATTAGTGTCTTATAAGGGAGTGGGGTGCTCCTCTATGATATCTAGTAATCCTAATAGAACATATGAGTAAGCTTTGACTCTTTCATCTTAAGTTTCATACAAATGGAATTATATATGTCTTTCAGATATCCATGCCAATATGTATTTATCCTGTTTTGTTTGAAGGATTGCGATTTCTTTAGCACTGCAACCATTTCCAGACATGTTGGAACAGTCACCTTTTATCAGAGTCCTGAAGATCTCATCTTCCAGCCATAGCTTGTTTCAATATTTGAAGATTATATTATGTATTTTATTTTTATTTAGGCAGGTTATAATGATTTACGTGTCCACATAGTCCAAGAATCCATTTGCGCACACACACTGATTCATCTACCAATTGTTCTTTCAGGAATTTGCCACATGAGGTTTGAATGCGCATAGTCTAGTAGTGACAGCAAGTAAAAGTCATATTTGCTTTTCGGGTCTTAAACATTGCGCAGCTGCTCTGCAACTTACTCAAAGTCAAGTTTATAAAGAACATATTAAACTGCAAACCATTTTAGAGGGCTTTCCTGTCTACTGCCCTAAAGAAAGCAGCTTCTGTCTTACAGTATATCATTCAATCAATTATAATCAAAATGATATCATTCACTGTCTACAAGAACTGTATTGCTAGGAAAGTGCCTATAATAACAGCTAGCTACCATCCTGGACACCTTCAGGCAAAGTAGTAATTGCAGGATGGCTAATTTTGCAGTGTTACTTTCCCAGACTGAAGTTGGAGCTTAATGTATTACACAGCACAGCAGTTTGTGTTGCAGTTTATAGTCCACAAGACAGAACCAACTTGGATATTCTGTAATGGCTAGACAGCTTCGGAAATATAAAGTTTTGTGGTGATTTCTTTTTTTTTTTTTTGGAACATTTTGAATATATTGAGCAGACGTCAGGATCACCTCCTGTCTCCATGTTCTGGGCAATGTAATGTCTCACAATTAAGCTCTAAGTTTCTCAGTTATTTAAGGGTACAGTCTTAAAACTTACAGATCTCTGTCAAGAATTGATCTCTTTATAGGGAATGCTAATATGGGTTGTATGATACAGGATATACAATATCTACTGAGACCTCTTTCTGACCACTCACAGGTAGTTTTGACAGCCAGCTTTGCTCTGGCGAGAGATCGCAGTAATTCCATCTGGAGGTTCAACCCATTCTGGATGCAGGTGATAGACGATGTAGAGGGCATTAGATATAACCTAATTGACTTTCTCAAACATAACAAAGATACCACTTCAAAATCTACATTATGGGAAGCTTTGAAAGCCTTTCTTAGAGGTCTTTTAATTGCTTAAGTGAACAGGGTCAAAAATAAAACTAGAGCTAAGACTAAAGATTTGGAAAAATCATCTTAAAGAGACTGAAAAGATGTATATGACAAATCCGACTGAAAGTAGAGCAGAGCAGTGGAAGGCAGTCCAAACACAATATGATTACAGGATGTGAACATTAGCAGAGAATAAACGTTTCTATCAGAAACAAAGATTTTATGAGGAAGGTGAAAGAGCAGGATGTTTGTTAGTTATGATGTCAAGACCACAAAAAGATACCACATATATAGCTGCTCTCCGATCTAATACAGGAGAACTATGCTCCCAATCAGAGGGGGTGTTGAAAATGCTCAGCTCTTTTTATATGTCCTTATACTCATCCAAAACTAATCCTACAAACGAGGAACTCAACTCCTTTCTATCACCACTGCCCCTACGGTCACTAACTGAGGAGCAGAAAGCACTTTTAGATGCCCCACTGACTCCACAGGAATTGGAAGAATCCATAATACACCCTGATCAAGCAGGTTTTATGCCTAATATGTCTACAGCAGTTAATATACGTAGGTTGTTTTTAAATATACAGGCATGTCCGGTGTCTCTGTCGAATGCGGCGGTTGCGTCACTAGATGTGGCTAAAGCATTCGATAGTGTTGAATGAAAATACATCTGGGCAGTTTTACGTAGACTGGGTTTTGGATTCAACTGTTATATGCCTCTCCAACGGCAAAAATTAGAGCGAATGGGTCATTGTCAGAAACATTTTCTTTGCTTAGAGGTACCCGTCAGGGCTGCCCTCTCTCCCCCTTGCTTTTCGCTATTGCGATTGAGCCCTTAGCAACTGCAATAAGATCTGAACAAGCGATACAAGGATTTACTTATGGAAATGAACACGAAAAATTGGCGTTGTACGCTGATGACATGTTGCTCTTTTTGGCGGATTGGCAACAAACATTGCCACAGGCTATGAAAGTAATTGAATATTTTAGCAAGTTATCAGGGTTATGTATCAATTGGGCTAAATCAGTACTGATGCCTCTTAAACGGGAGGAGAGAGAGGATAATACTCATACACATGGTCTTCAAATAGTGACAGAAATGAAATACCTCGGGATAATGATCACCCCTGACTCTAAACACTTTGAGCGTTTAAATCTTCAGCCCCTGATGAAAGCCTTTCAGCAAAAGGCACAAATTTGGGTTTGATTGCCTCTTACAACGATTGGATGAATTAACCTCATTAAAATGTTTCTTATACCTCAATTACTTTATATGTTCCACAATGGAGCTCCACGGTGGATTCCTCTTAGGTTTTTTCATAAGGTCGATGCAATATTTCGTGATATAATCTGGAAAAAAAGTATCCCACGAATCAAGTTAGAAACATTACAAAGATCTACAATAGATGGAGGACAGTCCCTAACCCATGGCTCTATTATTTAGCAGCCCAACTGCAGCATATTAGGGGATGGGGAGACAATGCTCATTTAAATACATCAGGGAGAAAATGGAAAATGGATATCCCAGATCTAATGGAGGAACAATGGTTGGAAGCACTAACTAATTTCACAGAAATAGTGGTTAGTGAAGCTCAAAAAGTGTCACAAGTTCTTTTGATTGACATGGCATATAGAACTCCAAAATTTCTTAAACAAATTGGGTATATAGAAGATAATTGTCCAAGATGTGATGATCCTATGGCTGGTCTAATACACCTCATGTGGAATTGCCCCAGACTTAGACGGTACTGGGTAGACATAGTAGGGTTGCTTAAAATGACCTTTCAGATAAATCTCGAACCCAATGCATATTTGTGTGTGTTGGGGTGTGTGGGATCTCTTCCGATAACAAAAGGACACAAAACTGCTACATTGAGACTCATGTACCAGGCTCGTAAACTCATAGCATATCATTGGATTGATCCTGAACCCCCCGCTATACAAAGTTTAAAGTAAGAGTTAAAAAAATAATCCAACTAGAAAAATATGTGTACCAAAAACATGGTAATATTAAAAAATTTGATGGTATTTGGGAAAGCTGGATAAATAGTAATCCCATTGGCTGATTTCTGACTAAGTTTTGGGATAAGGAAAATGCACCTAGGGGTTGGATAAGCCAGGCTACAGTAGACATGGAAAGAAATACATACAAAGGAAGATTGAAGCCATTTCTATGTTTATTATAGTTTTTTTCATATATAGGACAATATGTTGTTTTTGTATTATTGTAAGGAAAATATTTATATCATAACGAACATGCTTGATAAAGTCTCTCTTGCAGATGTCTTCTTAATAGTGGCAATGATGGACTATCGGTACCACCAAGACTTCAGTGCACAAAATCTGAGAATGGACTTTAACTAAATAATGCCCTTTGGGGTAGGGAAAGGGTGGGGGAATTTGGAGAAGGGATCTAAGGGAGGGATTGGGATATGTTATGTCAAAAACAAAAATCGCAATAAAAACTATCTGATTCAAAAAAAGGGTACAGTCTAAAGTAATGTTTACACAATGCTAGCATAAGAGACCTGCAGACTATTCCTGCCTACGGTAACTATTGATAAATACACTCATTGAAAAAAAACACACCAAGAAGGAGTTGTTGGAATCTAATAAAACGTTATATATGTGAATGCAATGATATATGTAAATGATTACAATATTAGCGCAAAAGGACACATTTGTTGGGGAAAACTGTTTGGGATACATCTAGCCTGAATAAAAGATGAGATACAGTTAGGCATGGAAGCATACGGGTTTTATATGGCATCCTGCACACATGTGTCAATGGATGTTGCAACTGGGCCAGTAGATCTTGCATGCTGGTAAGTTGCTGAAGCTGATGTCCCAGCTGGTCCCATAAATGTTCAACTCTGGTAGGTTAGGGAAGTATTGCAATCAGGCAGAGACATTCCTGGGAAATCCTTGCTGTGTGTAGATGAACATTAACCTGCTGAAAAATGCTAGTTGGGAGCCCTGTCATGAGAGGCAACACAGGTGGCTGCAGGATCTCATGTACATATCGCTGAGCTGTTGGCGTCTGTCGTATCACTACTAGCGGTGACTGACTGTCGAATGCAATGGATTCCAAGATTATCACACCAGCCTTTGGGGAAGTGTGGTGCTCCACAGCAAAGGCAGGATCAAAGAACTCACCAAATCCCAAACAGAGCCTGGATTCATTGCTAAAGACAGCATTATTCCAGTCCATGGCAGTGCAGGTTTCTTGTTCATGACACCACTGCAAACAGAGGCAAAAGTGGCTGTCTGTCAAAGACAGGAGATGTAATGGGCATTGTGACACCAAATGTCCTTCTGCCAAGCACCTGGAAATGGTCTGTGCAGAGACAAATCTGTATCAAAGGTACCACCTGTTCCTGGATGGTGGACAATGAAATTGTTGGAGCTGGTTGTGCTTGTCGGCGGATCAAACTATCCTTTCCACTGGTGGTCTGTCTGGACTGTCAGGAGCTATTTATGTGCATGTTGTCCCGTAACCATTGCTCACAACAGCTCCTAACAGCTAGGTCTGAGCTGTTTAATTCAGCCCCTCTCTGTCAACTGGCCAAAATGTCTTCAAGTGCATAGTAGAGGCATGTCTAGCAGTTAACGATCATTACCAAGAGATACACCACCCAAAAGTAGCCTCTGAGAGCCTTTTTTGTAGGACAGCAGGGGAAGCTCTTTTAAGCCCTCTTGTGGCAAGATCCAGACAACAACTATAATTATTTACATATCTTCCTGAGACATAACTGTACGCCAAGTTTTGCAGCAATCCGACACTAAGTGTTTATAACTACCTTGAAAATGTATGAACAATACATGTGTTGCATTCCTTACATATAGAAGGACATTAAAGGGCATCTGTGTTGGTCCCATGTTCAAATGTACCCGCATTGCTGAGAAAAATGATGTTTTAATATAAGCAAATACCCTCTAGCAGCAATGGGGCTTTGCCAGTACACCTACATACAGCCCATAATTGACAGAAATTGTCACGTATGTTATTTATGCCAAAAAATTGCCCCTGTAACTCAAATTTTAAACCATAATTTACTAGACAGAACATAAGCAATTTCAGGTTTGCTTACTGTTTGTAAGGGTGGGTTCACATCACGTTTTTCCCATCATTTTAACGTATACAAAACACGTATACGTTAAATACAGTATATGCCTCAGACTGATGCCATATAGTGGCTTCCGTTCACCATAGAGTTCCATTGTAAAAAAAAACATATACTGTGAAGGATACAAGAATGTGGTATGCTGCTTTTTTGTAATGAATACATCAAACAGAGGCATAAAATGCTGTTTTACATGACCAAATACAAAAACAATCATTGTGAACAAACTGAATACTTCCCATAATTGCTTGATGGGTGAGTGGAGGTTATAGCTGCCTTTTCAAACAGCAATCATTGTCTCTGTATGGGGACCAACGATCACTACTGCAGTCAATCATCTCTATACTGATTCATTGTTTACCGGCAACAAAAACAAGTTATTTTATGTGCTGGATAAAAGATGTGATCACCCTTTAGCTTGTTTGTTGGGTGGTCCACAACACAGTGGTCTTTTTTTGGGAATGAGCGTTTGAACACTCATCCACAATAATTCCCCACATTCTTGGCCTATGCAATAGGGCCTTAAAGGGTTTGTCCACCCCTGTTATATTGGTGACCTATTCTCAGGATAGGCCATTAGTATCTGAACAGTGGAGGTCTGACACCCCCACCGATCAGCTATTCTGTAGTAGCCGCACAGCTCTTGTCTATTGTGTAGTGGAAGGATCTGGTTACTGCAGCATTGCTAACACTGAAGTGGAACTGAGTGGAGGAAGCAGAACCTTGCACTCCTTCTCCAAGAGACCTGATCCAATTCTCCTTTGGAGAGTGACCAGCAAACTGCAGCTTTACAGGCCCTGCTGTAGGTGAGGGAAATACAGTTTGGACACCCATCTAAATGACATTCAGGCCAGACTACCTCAAGGTCTGTATCACACACTGGAAACTAATATCCACAAGTGCCTGCACGTGCCATTTAATTGTCACATATTCAGACACTGTACCTCCTCATCTGTTGACAGAAATTGTACTTTGTACCCACTACTGCTGGATGTACCACAAGTTATATTTTGCATGTTTGCAAGTAAAGAGAGACTGTTATACTTTTCCTTCTGGCTTGATTTTTAAAACCTTCTTTCCACTGCACTGATCCCCAGGGAGCAAGGGCCTGAGGGAGGACACTGTGACATAATATCTAATCAGGGCCATTAACATTCCCATCCTCTGCTCTGGCTCCTCAGGGTCTTTCTGCAGTAGCAGTGATAAATACTGTATATAAGGAGTAGACAACCTCTTTTAGATTTAGTAAATGTTGCATTTATATAATTATTTGCTTGTGTTTGTATTAGCTATATTTGATTGAGGACATTTGGTTATGAGCTTGGCTTGTTCACATGAAAGAGGTCATAAGTAAAGGTTCTTAACCACTTCCCCGTCCGCCCATAGGATATAAACGTCCGGGAAGTGGTTATCTATCTCTGAATGGACGTTTCTGAATGTCCATTCAGAGATAGCAGCTGCATGCTAATCGTGCAGCTGCACAGTGGGGTACCTGCTGTCGGTGACAGCAGGGTACCCCAAAGAGAAGGCAGGGACTGTTCCCAGGGGTCCCTGTCTTCTAGATCGTTGTATACACAGCGCTCACCGAGCTATTGCGCTTCCTGTTCCGGCCTGGCGGTCACGTGATCGCCGGGGCCGGGAGAGTGCAGGAGCTGCCGGGTCTCTCATAGACCTGATCAGCCCTGAGGCTGTACAGCATAGTTTTATGCTGTACAGCCTCTCTGGGGATGTATTTCCCCTGTAACTGGGGCTACTATGTCAGCCCCAGTTACAGGAGAAATCAAGTGTAAAAAATAAATAAATGAATAAATAAGTGAAGTTAAATGTCCCCCTGAGGTCTTGTATGACCTTATGGGGGACACAAAGGGTAAAAAAAAAAAAAAAGAGTATTATAAAAATAAAAAAAATCACATATAAAAAAAAAAATTTCCCCCCAAATATGTCATTAAAAAAAATGTTACAAATAAAAATTATTAAATAAAATAGACATATTTGGTATCACCGCGTCCGCAACGACCTGCTCTATAAAAATATCACATGATCTACCCCATCAAGTGAACTGAGTAAAAAAAATCTAATAAAAATTATGCCAAAACAGCTTTTTTTGTCGCCCCTATAAAAAAAAATCATATCAAACAATCAAAAAGTCGTATGCATCCCAAAATGGTAGCAATAAAAACATCACCTCATCCTGCAAAAAATGAGCCCCCAAACAAGATCATAGCCAGAAAAATGAAAAAAAAAAAGCTCTTAAAAAATTGCAACACAAAAATATGATTTTTTTTTTCTAAAAATGCTCTTATTGTGTAAAACGTAAAAAAATAAATAAAACATAGACATATTTGGTATTGTTGCGTCCGTAACAACTGGCTCTACAAAAATATCACATGGTCTACCCCATCAAGGGAACGGTGTAAAAATAAAAAATAGAAAAATGCCCCTAAACTGCTTTTTTTTATTAGTTAACCTCCCCAAAATTAGATTAAAAAGTGATCAGAAAGCCAGATGTACCCCAAAATGGTGCCAATAAAAAGCACAGCTTGTCCCGCAAAAAATAAGCCCTCACGCAGCTCAGTCCACAAAAAAATTAAAGTTATCCCTCCTAAAAACCATGACAGAAAATTCCATATTAGAAAATGCAGATGCTGCTCCCCCCTTCTGAGCCCTGGCGTATCCCCAAATAACAGTTTACGACCACATGTGGGGTGTTTCTGCAAACTGCAGAATCGGGGTAATAAATATTGAGTTTTGTTTTGTTGTTAACCCTTTAAGTGTTACAGGAAAAAAATTATTAAAATGGAAAATCTGGAAAAAAAAGTGAAATTTTGAAATTTCACATCTATTTTGCTTTAATTCCTGTGGAATACTTAAAGGGTTTAAAACATTTCTAAAACCAGTTTTGAATAGTTTGAGGGGTGTAGTTTCTAAAATGGGGTAATTTATGGGTGGTTTCTATTATGTAAGCCCACAAAGTGACTTCAGAACTGAACTGGTCCTTAAAAAATGAAACTGGTCCTTAAAAAAGGAAAAATGCAAATGTGCAGATCTGAAGTTGTTAAGCAACTGTCAGTATATTTCTCGCTAAAAATGGATCCCAACAAAGTGGAATAGAACTTTTATCAATGGCAATGTTTTTCCTATCTTACTCTGTGGGACTCAATAAAGTTTCTGTCACAAAATATGTAGCTAAATCACAAAAATATACAAGTGAATAGAATGACCAATCATAGTAGTGTTTGCATTGTGTGTAAAATATATTTTCGTATAATGGGTGAATTTAAGCCTACCTGCTGGGATCTACAGAAATCACTGCCTACCTTTCAGAAGTCACATCATGGCTCATCACATAGCAAAGAATTTAACAATTTATAATATACCGTATTTTTTGCCCTATAAGATGCATTTTTTCCCCCCAAGAGCTGCGTCCCTGGTCCTCCGCTCGGCTGTCAGCTGTGCAGGGCTGCGCACAGCGTGAGGGCGCTCTGTGACCTCAAGATGTACGCGCCAGTTCACAGCACAGCCGACAGCAGGAGGAAGCAGAACACGGGGGGTTAGGAGCGGCGGCGTCCAGGAGCAGGAGAGGTAAGTGTCTTTTTTATTTTATATGTTCTGCGGCTGGGGGCTGACATAGGAGGCATGGGGGCTGATAATAAGGGGCACTGGGGGCTGACATAGGAGGCATGGGGGCTGATAATAAGAGACACTGGACGCTGACAGGAGGTATGGGGGCTTATAATAAGAGGCACTGGGGGCTTATAATAAGAGGTCCTGGGGGCTGATATTGGAGGCATTGGGGGGATGAGATTGGAGGCATGAGAGATGAGATTGGAGGCATAGGGCTCTTATCTGAGATCTGATTGGGGGTTATTCACATTGGGGTCTAATCTGAGGTCTTGGGGCTGTGAGCTGAGGTCTGATGAAAAATATTTTTTTCTTAATTTCCTCCTCTAAAACCTAGGTGCGTCTTATGGGCCGGTGCGTCTTATAGAGCGAAAAATATGGTGTGTGTGTATATATATATATATATATATATATATATATATACAGTACAGACCAAAAGTTTGGACACACCTTCTCATTCAAAGAGTTTTCTGTATTTTCACGACTATGAAAATTGTAGATTCACACTGAAGGCATCAAAACTATGAATTAACACATTTGGAATTATATACTTAACAAAAAAGTGTGAAACAACTGAAAATATGTCTTATATTCTACCCACCTTTTGCTTTGATTACTGCTTAGCACACTCTTGGCATTCTCTTGATGAGCTTAAAAAGGTAGTCACCTGAAATGGTATTCCAACAGTCTTGAAGGAGTTCCCAGAGATGCTTAGCACTTGTTGGCCCTTTTGCCTTCACTCTGCGGTCCAGCTCATCCCAAACCATCTCGATTGGGTTCAGGTCTGGTGACTGTGGAGGCCAGGTTCATCTGGCGTAGCACCCCATCACTCTCCTTCTTGGTCAAATAGCCCTTACACAGCCTGGAGGTGTGTTTGGGGTCATTGTCCTGTTAATAAATAAATGATGGTCCAACTAAATGCAAACCGGATGGAAAAGCATGCCGCTGCAAGATGCTGTGGTAGCCATGCTGGTTCAGTATGCCTTCAATTTTGACATCACACCTCCTCCTCCATGCTTCACGGTGGGAACCAGACATGTAGAGTCCATCCGTTCACCTTTTCTGCGTCGCACAAAGACACGGTGGTTGGAACCAAAGATCTCAAATTTGGACTCATCAGACCAAAGCACATATTTCCACTGGTCTGATGTCCATTCCTTGTGTTCTTTAGCCCAAACAAGTCTCTTCTGCTTGCTGCCTGTCCTTAGCAGTGGTTTCCTAGCAGTTATTTTACCATGAAGGCCTGCTGCACACAGTCTCCTCTTAACAGTTGTTGTAGAGATGTGTCTACTGCTAGAACTCTGTGTGGCATTGACCTGGTCTCTAATCTGAGCTGCTGTTAACCTGCGATTTCTAAGGCTGGTGACTCGGATGAACTTATGCTCCGCAGCAGAGGTGACTCTTGGTCTTCCTTTCCTGGGTCGGTCCTCATGTGAGCCAGTTTCTTTGTAGCACTTGATGGTTTTTGCAACTGCACTTGGGGACACTTTCAAAGTTTTTCCAATTTTTCGGACTGACTGGCCTTCATTTCTTAAAGTAATGATGGCCACTCGTTTTTCTTTACTTAGCTGCTTTTTTCTTGCCATAATACAAATCCTAACAGTCTATTCAGTAGGACTATCTGCTGTGTATCCACCTGACTTCTGCCCAACACAACTGGTCCCAACCCCATTTATAAGGCAAGAAATCCCACTTATTAAACCTGACAGGGCACACCTGTGAAGTGAAAACCATTTCAGGTGACTACCTCTTGAAGCTCATCAAGAGAATGCCAAGAGTGTGCAAAGCAGTAATCAAAGCAAAAGGTGGCTACTTTGAAGAACCTAGAATATAAGACATATTTTCAGTTGTTTCACAATTTTTGGTAAGTATATAATTCCACATGTGTTAATTCATAGTTTTGATGCCTTCAGTGTGAATCTACAATTTTCATAGTCATGAAAATACAGAAAACTCTTTGAATGAGAAGGTGTGTCCAAACTTTTGGTCTGTACTGTATATATATATATATATATATATATATATACATATATATATACCATATTTTTCGACCTATAAGAGACGCACCTAGAACCTCAGACGCACCTAAAAGACGCACCTAGGTCCAAACTTTTGGTCTGTACTGTGTGTGTGTGTGTATATATATATATATATATATATATTATAATATGTATAAAAATATAACTGACTGTCCAATTCTAAATACCTTCCCTTCAGCATTACATATGTTTTACCGAAAATTAATTCAGACCCCAGACTAAGATCTCCAAAATGTATTCAGACCCCAAACTCAGACTTTAAAAATAATTCAGATTTCAGGCTTCCAAAAAAAAAAAAAATTCAGACCCCCTGATGTTTCCACAGCCCTCCTCCAGGGTCCCTTTCACATGTTGGGAGAGCAGTCGCAAGATGCAGCAGAGAGGGCAATGAAGTAAAACTAAGCTATCAATGACATTTATTACCACAAGTATTGCTTCTTATACTGAAACTATATATTAGAAATTACTAAAGAATTAATGTACTACATGATTCAGTGCAGCTTTACCGATGGCATGTCACTATAAAACTTCTATAGTCAGAATGCATAGTTGAAAACTTTTGCAGTAAGAAAAACTGACTTGATTAACTCCAATTCCATATAAAACATTATTGCCAGCAGTGTTATTTGAAGCTGAATGAATTACAAACTGCACCTATCAAACAGGATATTTTTATTAGTACAAAAGGGGAAAAATCCAGGTTGGCAAATACAAAGTAGAACAGGTCTTTGACCCAGAGAAGGACGGGAGAAGGACAACACTTTCCTGGCTATGTTTAACTTTAGTAATGTTTTAACTTTGCATTTTCAAAGGGATACAGTGAATTCTGTGTAAACAAAGACTGAGCGGTGGGACTAAAGGCATCAGCAGGAAGTCCAGCAGAGCCCTGACCGTGTAGCAATAATTATCCACACTGCTGGATCTAGAACATCTGAAAGCAAGCATCAAAATGTCTTAAAGCAAAAAGGGAAGTTAGAAGTATGAGAAATGTGAGGAATATGGTCCTCTAAATTAAGTGCTCTTACTAAAAAAGTATGAAATAAAGAGTGAGAATTTAACACTTCACTTTATTTTATTTATCATTGCACATATTTTGCAATATTGTACAGAGAATTTCATCACTCACATCAGTCCTGGGCTCACAATCTAATTTCTCAGACAAGCACACACATTAGGGCCAATCAACTTGTAACCAATATGTTTTGGAGGGTGGGAGGAAATCTATGAAAACCAAGAGAGAGCGTATAAAGCTAGTTTTATACTAGCGTTATTACTGTTGCAGCTACGCCGCATCCAGAGAGGCAAGCTGTTCTCTGCTGGAACAACATGGCGGAAACTTGTAAAAGAAGCCTTAGCCCTTGATTGGCTTAAACTCGGGTAAGGTGGATACCGTATTTCTAGTATAGAGAGAGATGTGTTGTTTTTACTCATATTTCATTATAAAGTGTGTACCTCCATTTTGAAAAGACATATAGGAAAACACTCTATAAATCATTCTTTTGCAATTTCCCAAAATACAATATCCCTATACATATAATTTCCCATATATATGGGCTAATGTATAGGCAATTATCGGGAACAAACTATTCATTCCCAATAGCCGTCTGATCGTTAATCTAATATTGTTTGTCCCCATGAAGCTATCCACCCCTTGCAGGAACAAATGATTGCTAGTGCGAGAACTCATCCCCATACATATTGTTGGCTGACAACAGATCCCAGTTTATAAAGGTTACTCTACTGACAGCAAATATTGATTTCACGTGCCACATAAAAGGTATTTTCAATGAAAAATTAGTATTTGTCAGGTAATCAGCAGTAAATTTAGATAGGACAATTATCAGGAACAAGCATTCATTCAAACACACATCACCTATACCCTGATCCTCAGACCTTGTAAAATGGCCTCAAGAATTCAGTGCTAAATGTATCTGACTAACTCGTGTTGGAGCATCACCTGAACTACACTTCTGTGATGGAAAATGAGAATTGCAAATAGGCCATGGATGCAATTTAGAAAAAGAAAGCATATAAGGAAGTTTCATTATTTTTCATTTGAAGAGCGATTAATAACGTTTTCTCCCTTAGACAGCCCCTTAAATGCTATGAGAGAGGTATATTATTTTGTATGTCATGCTTGTTGTTGTTTTTTTTTCACTGTACACCTTTTTGTCTCAGAACTTTAATAACATTCTATTGAAATAAAGATAAAGAAAAAAAATCAATGTATAGACGAAGATTTAAAGGCGATGAACACTCTGAGGCAATTTTTTATGGTTGCGTTTTACGCATTATGTACTACAATCATTTTTTCAATTGGTCTTTATTTTAAAAAAAATTGCAACAGTTTCTGTTGTATAGTCTTCAGTTTCAGTGTACTTCAGAATATATTTCTTTCCGTTTTACAGAGAATGTGTCTGGCAGCTGCTCTGACGGCCAGAGGTATATCCCTTACCTCTGATCTACTGAAAGCCCCTAAAACACTAATTTAAGCCATATTATTAATATTGATAAGAATTGAAATATGATACGTGTTTATGAGCTGTTGGGAGGTCTGGGATAATGGATACACACCCAATGGTCAGAACAACTGGCATACCTCCAAAATAAATTCAGACCCCTGATGTTTCCACAGCCCTCCTTCAGGCTCCCTGGTAATCTTTCACATGCTGGGAGAGCAGTCACAAGATGCAGCAGAGAGCTATCAATGACATTTATTACCACAAATATTGCTTCTTATACTGAAACTATATATTAGAAATTACTAAAAACATTCCCTGTAAAACACAAAGCGAGATAGTTTTCAGATACAGTGATACTAAAAGTTGTAGAACAGAAATTGTTAAACATTTTTAATAAAGACCAATTGAGTAAAATGCAATTATAAAAGAAATAGCTCCTTAAGGTTTTCATAGCCATTAACACACCCCAGTCTTTAAGAGAAATATTGTAGTTTTGTATTGACTAACTGCTAAAGTGGTAATATACATGTATGCTCACTGTAATAGGTATTGTGGAGTCATACACAGCTCTCTCATGTCTATTATGGAAAAAGGAAGTGCACACAGCACAATCCTGTCTAAGTACAGTAATGTGCCTTTCATTTGGCAGGAAAATCAGAGTTCAGACTAAAATTCATATATACATCTACATACAAACAGTTGATTCTTCCAGGCTCACTAAGATAAAAACTTTACTAGCACTTGGTCACATAGAATCTTAGCATGGCAGGTTTATCTGATTAAGGAGAATGCTAGATTTATCCCATACAGGCAAAGAAAGAAAAGACTCTTCCTTTTTTGCCAAATCCTGTTAATATAAGGATTGTCTGTAGGGAGTATAGATATTTCTCAAAGGGCTTTTTTTGTTCCATCTACCTTAAGTAGTTCTTTGTCCCATTTGTCTATATAAGTCCAAGGAGGTGGCAACTTCAAGAGTTTCACAGTTATTTCAACTTTGACCTCTGACCCTGGATGCTGAGTAGTGCTCTATGAACAGATTTTGGCTCCAGTTACTATTTAAAACACATTAGTTACACATTTGTAAAAAACTAAATAATTTAGGTTTTACTTATTTACTAGGTTCATACTTTTATTAAAGATCATCTTTACCCCAATGTAAAGTTTGCACAATGCAAGGTGACCCTGTTCCACCACTGCATTCCAGCAAGCAGCCACAACATCCTACCGATGCTCTTGTTCATTGCTAGCCATCTGGAATCTGGATGCTTCTTTCTCTTTACTAAGGTAACTGATGTTTGAAGAAGACATCAGGGCTGGTAGCCTATTTAAATGGGTAGTTATATATTTTGATATTATAATAATAATATTTATTTACATAACAGCAACATATTCCACAGAGTTTTACAGTCAGAAGATTCATGTACAAAGAAAATTATATATTAAATTGAAATAAACAAGTAATCGATTAAAAGTGTGAGGTCCCTGCTCACAAGAACTTACAATCTATGAGGAGATAGAGTGACACAAAGGGTAAAAACTGTTTTTTTCGCACAATGGTCCTGCCATTTTAACAAAATAGGGGAGTTCATATAAACCAGCCAATGCTTCTAAGTGCATGGCGTGTGGTAGATACTCTTGGATAACAGATCAGATTCTTAAGAATGATGTTGGGGTGAGTTGATAAGCCAACCTAAAGATGTGTTTTTAGAAAGTGCCTAAAGCTGTAGAAGTTGGAAATTAACCTAATTTGTTTGGATAGGGCATTCCATTGAACTAGTGCAGCTTGACAAAAGTCTTGGAGATGGGAGAGAGTTCGGGTTATGGTGGATGCTAGTCTTAAATCATTTGCAAGGTGTAGAACTGTGGACAGCTTTGTGAGTGATAGCGAGAAGTTTAAATGGAAGAAGCCTATACTGTACAGGCGACCAAAGCAATGACAGGCATAAGGTGGAGGCATTACAGTAGCGGTTAGACAGATAGATGAGCCTGGCTGCTGCATTTGGGATGGATTGGAGAGGGGATAGTTTAGCGAGGGCAAGACTGATTAATAATGAGTTACAGTGATCAAAATGAGAATGGATCAGGGTAACAATGAAGGGCTTTGTTGTTTCCACATTAAGAAAATTATGTCAAATTCTATAGATGTTTTTTGAGGTGTAGACATGAGTGGGAAAGTGATTGAATACAGGGGTGAAGGGAAGATCAGTGTCAAACATGTCAGTGAAACAGAGGGCATGCTGCCTGGGAGTTATGGTAGTGCCACACATTGAAAGGGAAATATCAGGTTTAGGTAGGTTATTAGATGGAGAAAACACAAGTACTTCTGTTTTATCCATCTAATAACGAACATGATGTTAGAGACAGTGGTCAGGCAGTCACTGGTGTTTGTAGCAGTGCGGGGTGATGTCATGGGATGAAGTATATAGTTGGGTGTCATCAGCATACAGATGATATTGAAAACCAGATCTACTGATAGTCTGGTCAATAGGGCCTGTGTATAGAGAAAAAAGGAGAGGGCCAAGGACTGAATCCTGAGGAACCCCAACAGCAAGAGGAAGAGTAGAAGTAGTACAGCCAGCAAATGATACACTGAAAGAGCTGTCAGAGATAAGAAGAAAACCAAGAGAGAACAGTGCCTTTAAGGTCAATAGACTGAAGCAGCATGCAGGTCAATAGACTGAAGCAAGTATGAATTGGTGACTGACAATGTCAAATGTAGTAGAGAGATCCAGAGATCCAGAAGAATAAGTAGAGAGTGGTCATCATTGCATTCAGCCATCAGGGGGCCATTTGCCATTTTTGGTAAGGGCAGTTTCTGAGTGTGGAAAGTGGAATCCAAATTGTAATGGGCCAAGGAGAGAGAATTAACCAAGAGATAGTGGATATGGCAAGAGTAGACCAGGTGTTTCAGAAGTTTAGAGATGAAGGGGGGATTAGAGACAGTTCTGCAATTAGTTACGCAGGAGAAGTCAAGAGATTTTATTTTGTAATCGCATTATGACAGAATGTTTGAAAGAGGCAGGGAAAATACCAGAAGACAGAGTTTCAAAATTTTAGTTAAGTGAGTAGTGACAGTTGGGGAGAGAGACTGAGAGAAGGAGGTGTAAAGGAATGGGGTCAGTATTGCGAGTTGAAGGTTGAGAAGAAGAGTGGAGCCTTTTTCTTCTGTGACTGGATGAAACAGAGGAAATGAAGGAGGGGAGGAGATTGAGAGATAATTTCATGTCAGATGTTTTTAATTTTCTTACTGAAGAAAGTGCCCCAATCTTCCGCAATCCATGAAGTGTGCCTGCACTTTAGGACTGAGAAAGGGGTGAAAAGACAGGTTTTTTAAATTATTGGATAGTGAAAAGATGAGAGAGGTGAAATTAGATCTGTTTTGGTGAGGTGGCGGACAGAGTTATAGAACCTTAGCATGACCTTATAATGGATAAGTCATCAGTATTTGATCACTGGAGGTCTGACTCCTCGCATCCCCACTGATCAGCTGGTTGAAGAGGCTGCAGTTCTCCACAGAGTTCTGCAGCCTCCTCAAAACTTATCAAGCACAGCGGTGTAAACTGTATAGTGTCTGTGTTTAGTATTACATGATGCAGAACCAGAATAAAGTGCCCCAGAAGAAGCTGTTGAGTAAAATTCGAGTTGGGCTGGTAACTGTGAGAATTCAGTGTGAATTTGTGCGCTTGATGTACCTGCTTTTTATCTGTGTTTCTGAGTACAATAAATCACAACGCTGACAGTGAAGCAGCAATTATGTGTGGTATCCTATGACCACATGAAAATTTCTGCAAGAGAGTTATATCTTGGTCCAGATTGGTTGTTTTATGAAGACATAAGCAGCATGGACCAGTATCTTTTACTTTCATTTCTTCAAACAGATGATCAATGGGGGTTCTGGGAGTTGGACCACCACTGATCAGATATTGATGACCTATCCTGAGGAGAGCTGATCAATATGAAAACCTCTTTGTAAGCATCCTGCTATGCTTTGCCTGTTGACTAAGGTCATCCTCTTGTGGCTGTTGTTCATGTGTTTCTGCCCTGCCTTGCCAGCCTGCCACCAATATTTTACTCCTGGCTAAAAAAAATGGCTCTGTTCCTGACTACACTTTGTCTCGCCCTCTCTATTTCAGAAAACGCTACTACACCATTACAGCGCTACTGCTTACAATCCATGACTTTCTTGGGACTGCCATTTGGGGATCTTTCTGTAGCACATTCCATCCCTCCTTGTAGGAGGTAAGACTGTAGACCAGAGGATTCCATAGACAGTGCATTGCAGTCTAGCCTTTATGGTTTAGAAAATCCACATTTCGATATGGGAAAGGATTGTAACAGCTATCTTTCATACATTTACTGAAATAACCTCCTAATCCTGTCCATTGCTGCTGCTATTCAGAAAAAGATTTGAGATCCTGTTATATTTATTCTCTTGTTTTCAATTAAGTGCTCGCACAATAAACAGTGTCACTCCATACAGAGAACATTTGTTAGTATTCTCACATTTCCTGTACCTTTTGGCAATTTTTAATTTTTATTTTTGAGTCTGTTTCCATGGTATTACATTTATTTTTGTTTAGTATTATGCTATTTTGGATCACTTTAGCCGAGAACTCATGATCTGTGAGTTCCATACATGTTTCCGTATGCAAATCAGTGAAACAGTGATATAATCCTGATAAAACTGCTTCATTTGATTTTGCCAGTGATCCGTACAGAACAGGAAATGCAGATAGTACCTGCTAGGGATGAGCGAACCGAACCGTAAACGAACCAGATTCGTTACGAACTTTCCCAAAAGTTCGGTTCGTCACCGAACCGAATTTTGAGAAAGTTTGTGACGAATCTGGTTAAAATAACGGCGATGCAAAATATACGCATATTTGAGAATGCACGCTAATGCGTACGCTAATGCGTTTGAATTCATAAAATGCGTACACATTAGCGAACATTCTCAAATATGCGTATATTTAGGGTATGGAATATGCCATATGCCATACCCTAAATATACGCATATTTGAGAATGTTCACTAATGTGTACACGCATTTTATGAATTCATACGCATTAGCGTACGCTATTAAGTAGCGTACCTTTGACAACGCTAGACTGTATGTTCGTTACTTGAGTAGGAATGTTCGCAGGCGCAGTGTATGCGTACGCTAATGCGTACATATTCAGTTAAGTAGCGTACCTTTGACAACGCTAGACTGTATGTTCGTAACTTGGGTAGGAATGTTCGCAGGCGCAGTGTATGCGTACGCTAATGCGTACATATTCATTCAGTTAAGTAGCGTACCTTTGACAACGCTAGACTGTATGTTCGTTACTTGAGTAGGAATGTTCGCAGGCGCAGTGTATGCGTACGCTAATGCGTACATATTCATTCAGTTAAGTAGCGTACCTTTGACAACGCTAGACTGTATGTTCGTTATTTGTGCTGGAATGTTCGCATTAGCGTACGCATTAGTGTAGATTCTCAAATATGCGTATATTTTGCGTCGCCGTTGTTGAAGTCACTTGGATTTTTTCCACTTTTTCATGTAATAGCAACTGCAAGTACACGAAACTATACCCTACCAGACTCCCATTATTGTAGCAGCAATTATTCAGCCGTTATAGCAAGGTTTGTTTTAGGTTCGTACGAATCCGAACTTCACGAAAGTTCGCCGAAGCGAAGCGAACCGAACTTTTCAAAAGTTCGCTCATCCCTAGTACCTGCTAGTCTGTTCTGCAACACTAAATCTTGTGATGTCATCAATGGCATCACAGGCTTCCCAAATACATGAATACTAACTTCTGCCACGAGACACAAAACATTTTACTAACCACTTTTACTAACTTAACCCTACTGAGTTTTGAGCTCGATGACAATTTACAATCAGTGTTGGATGGGGGGGAAGGGTTCTGGGGCCCACCAGTAAAATACATTCTGGAGGCCCACTGTATAGAAACATATAAAAAATACAAATTTTTACATGACTCACAAGTCCCTAAAACTGCAGCAAACACATTATTTTCAGGACTGTTTTGTCCTGTAGCCCCGTTAGTATCATATTGAATGGCTCTTAGTGGCTTTGAGAAGGTGGGTCTCTGGGGAAAGATGCTACTGGTTTGCCTGGCTCTGTGCCTAGAAGTCAACCCAGCCACCTGATGGTTCTATAATAATAGAGCAGTTTGTTAAATAATTAGAGATGAGCGAACGTGCTCGTAACGAGCACTGTAGCGCTCGGCTCCCCTGCGCTCGCATGGGCGCAGGCATCCGCATCTGTCCTCCTCACCCGACGGATGTGGATGCCTGCGCCCATGCGAGCGCAGGGGAGCCGAGCGCTACAGTGCTCGTTATGAGCACGTTCGCTCATCTCTATAAATAATCTAACCCATTCTTATATGGATGCCTAGGCTGGTTGAGATGCTATATGCTGCCTATCTGTATGTAGTACAGGGCTTGGGGTACTGGGGGCCCACCCTTGCTCAGCGGCCCTGTTCCTTTGTGGACCAGTCCAAGCCTATTTACTGTATATTTTACTGGTAAATTTTGAGGGTCTCACACATTAGCAAATGCCTTTGAAGGTCATACATAAATAAATGTCTTCAAATCCTCTAGTACTGGTAGAATGTCTATAATCTTATCATGTGTGTTCATAGGAACACACTGCTTTTTAACATATGACAGGCAAACCTCTAACACACCAGCCTTCAAAGGTAACACAGCAAAGTGGCACTTAGAGGGTGTTGGTACATTTAGAGCAGCATAGAACGACTTATTAAATTTAGAATTTAATATACAAAAATGTACAGTGGTAAAAGGTTACAAAAAGATGACAAAGGACATACAGACAAGCAAACAGTGCAGAAATAAAAGGGATAAGGCTACTTTCACACTAGCGGTTTTGCTAGATCTGGCAGGGTTCGGCAAAAACGCTTCCGTTACTGATAATACAACAATCTGCATCCATTATGAATGGCTCTGGTTGTTTTATCTTTAAAATTGCCCAGACGGATCCATCATTAACCATTGAAAGTCAATGGAGGACAAATCCGTTTTCTAATGTGCCAGATTGTGTCAGAGAAAACGGATCCATCCCCATTGACTTGCACTGGGGGTCATGACGGATCCGTCTTGCTCCACATTCCAGGACGGAAAGCAAACTACAACATGTTGTGGTTTGCTCTCCGGTCTGGGAACGCAACTAAACGGAACAGAATGCATTTTGGAGCATTCTGTTTAGTTCAGTTTTATCCCCATTGACAGTGAATGGGAACAAAACTGAGGCATTTTTTTCCGGTATTGAGCCCCTATGATGGAACTCAATACCGGAAAACTTAAACGCCATTGTGAAAGTAGCCTAAAATAATGAATCGCATACCAATTATATCGGCGAGGAAGCCATGCTGGGAGAACAGCAGAAAGCTGACCAGACTTATACTAGGTGTATCTGAACCATGTGTATGCAATTTGTAAAGGGTCTTAGCCGGCCTCCCTTTCGCCCCGTCTTGATAAAGGTTTCTGCAAATTCTCGGACTGAGGAGAGCAGATTTAATGTCTTTTTTTGCACACAGGTGTTACTATAAAGGGATTGTCTCACCTCAGCAAATGGCATTTATCATGTAGAGGAAGTTAATGCAAGACACTTATTAATGTATTGTAATTGTCCATATTACCTCCTTTGCTGGCTGGATTCATTTTCATTCACATTTTACAACTCTTATATCCAGGGGTTATGACCAGCCTACAATCTATCAGAGGTGGAAAAGGTGCAGTCCTCTCTGGTGGCCTAGACCGCAGGAGTGTGCATGGCTGGTTCTTTTTCCTGTAGTGTGCAAGCAGGACCACCGCTGGATTGCAGGTTGGTAGTATCCCCTGGATACGAGCGGTGTATAATGTGATGAAATTAACCAAGCCAGCAAAGGAGATAATATGGATAATCATAATACATTAGTAAGTGCCTTGTATTAACATTATCTACATAGAAAATAAAATAAAACTTCAGAAAATAAAAAATACAATTAAAAACTCTTGAAATGTAAGGTTTTTTTTTTAAATAAAAGTGGTTAAAAACCCTAAAGAAGTGTGTGTGAAAAAGCCCTTAAAATAGTTCTGTATATCTCTATAAAAGTGATTTTTCGACTCAAGTTCCCTCTAACACGAAAGCAGCAGGGTCAAAGGCTCATCCAGAACTGAACTAGTTAAATGAGCTACATTTAATCTCACTGCAGTGATGCACGATTTAGGCTGGTGCAGCTGCTATGACCCCTGTACCACTGCTATTGTTGGCAGTTCAAAACACTGAATATCAATAGACTTATTCTAGCACCCTTTCAACTCACTCTGCGACTGGAAAGTACACTCCTATTGCTTAGATTTCACCTTTGGCCCTCAGGCATCTTCTCAGCTCCATACTTCAAAGAGTGCTGTTCATGTTTAAAAAAAATATCTTCTAGAAAATAAAGAATAGCCATATCTACACAGTTCTTTAAAGCCTCAGCGACCTATTGTGTTAGGTAACAGGCTGTAATCTGGAAATGAAAGCAGGGCAGGGACCTGTAAATTCATCCAGATTATGTCATTAGACTGGTTCTGTGGCTCCCGAAACTATGGTCAGACGCTGCATTGCTAAAGGAATTAAAATATTCTTTATCTTGTACTCCTGGTCTGTTACTGTGAAATGCACATTTTCAGTACTGAAATTGACTGGGCTTTCCTTTACATTTACACATACACAGGCTCTGGCAGATGGTCCAACCAAAGGAGGTTTAGAGTTGCGGGACCACCTGAACTGCATGTATTGCCTTCTCACAATCCAACTAAAGGAGAAAACCTATACAAATAAAAGTCATATAAGATATTGACAGGTTATTTCAGCCATGGTGTCATGTTAGGAAAAAAAATGCTTAATTAGTATTATATAATTATAGCATTCTTTGTAGGCAGCACAGCACTCTTATTGACAGCTGCCGACAAATAATGCTGTATGGGGATAAACGATTGCAGTAGAGATGCTTCATATGCATACAGAAGGGTAGATTGCTGCATGTTCAACGACTGGGCAATAACTGGGAATGAAAAGTTTGTTCCCGATCATTGTCTTGTGCATTGACCCATATTAATGGACCCTTAGGGTGTCACTAAGTAATAATGGACTTAGCCAGGCCATGTATTATATAATTTCTCATATGGGTGGGTGCCATTTAATAGTATATATTCTCATCACCACACTCACTAATGATTGGCCAGTTGCCAGGATGGCTGTTTTAAGAGAAGGAACAGTTTGGTGGGAAATCCCTTTAAGGCAGGGATTACACATACGGTTTTTAATGCAATTTTTTGAACCAAAGCCAGTAGTGGATCCAGCAGGAAAAAGTTTAAGTCCTTCCATTATACTTCATCTTTCTTTTGTATCCATTCCTAGCTTTGGCTTCTGGTGTGACCACGATCTTCTAAGTATAACACCCAGAGTACAGCTAAATACAGGAAGCAGACATACCACATTAAGTGCTGAGTTTCCAAATGCTAAATGGATTACCTTTGCCTACCAGAATTACCCCTTATACATATCAACTTACATGACTTGCATTCATAAAAATAGATTCTTTTTGCATCTTTATAATTGTTCAGAGTGGAGTGGGACATTTTATTAATCAGGGGCACAGTGGGTATTTTTTTTTATAATCAACAGCAACCGTGGGAGCATTTTTGTTCAGGGGGCATAGTGGTGACATTTTTTAATATTCATGGCCACGTTGTGTGGAGCTGTTTTATTCATGGGGCACAGTTTTTGTTGCTATTATCTCCATAGGGTGCTGTGTACTGCAAAAGTGAGAGGCTGATAATATTAAGGTGAAAAACTCTCTAGAGATGAGTCATAGCTGGGAAAAACTGTCTTAAAGGTGTGACCTGCATGGAGAAACAAGAACGCAACCTAAATTGGTAGCAATGACACCTGTGAGTTATCTAATATGAATGTAAATTCTGCAATGTCTGATCAGTGCTGTATTCTCTTTTATAGTCTGCAGCATGATAATACACTGCAGACTTCCTATATGGACCTTGTGTCTGACCATTATATGGTCACTGTATGACAGCATTATTATTGTTAGCTGTTTCTATGGTCCACTTTGATATTCTTTCTTTAGTTGATCATTTGGTATGCATATTTAAAGAGAAAGTGTCTCCCTGAAATGCAGTGGAATCTGCAGACAGCATGTCATAGAGCAGGAGGAGCTGAGCAGATTAATATATACAGGCGTTTTGTGGGAAAAGATTAAAACTTGTAATTGTCAGGAAAGAAGCGTGCCTTCCTGGCAAGTGCCTGCTTGTCAGTGAAGGAGATGGCTTCATTTACATGCAGCGATCTCCACCACAGTATGGGGAGGAGCAATCGCTAATACCGTCACTCAGCCCCATACGGAATCATTGTTTGCCGGCAGCAGAATGCTGCTTAGACAGCGTGATCTGCTGCTGGCAAATGTTGATTTTGGTGTTCACACAAACGACCATATTACCCGAATGAACAAACTCATTCATCGGGTAGTTGGCGGCACCTTTACATCGGCAGATAATCGCTAACAAGCATGCCTATGAATGCTTGTTAGCGATTATTTGGCCAATTCTTGGCCAGTGTAAAGGGGCCTTTAGTCACTGATAGTTGTATATGGGGAAAGTTTTATCAGTGATTGATAGCATTCCCTCGGTAAATGGGTATACAGAGATAGCTGTCAGTCACTGATAGTTGTGCATGAGTTTAAAAGTAGCAGAAGTTTAAATAAATAAATTACACGTGCAGTAACACAGACCTGGGGTTATCTGCAATTCTTATGTATTAATGTTGTGTATTATCATATGTTCTGCCGTGTACTCTGGCGTATGAGGGATATTTGGCAGGAACAAGGCTAACCACCGTGTTCCTCTCCTCTTGGTAGAAGTGAACTGGTCTTACTTCTTTCCAAGAAGGGGGGTGGTTGAGTCCAGACAGAGAAGAGAAAGGAAGCACATCCTTGAGCTCCTTCAAGGGACCATACCCAGTTCTTCTGTGAGACCACTACTCTAAAGAGATTCTTAGAACTAGGATTACTTCCTTTATAAAAGCTACAGTGTGTGAAGTCAGCACAGTGACCAGCATCCTCAGTTTTACAGACTGTGCTGCAGGTGAGGAACACCAAGCCTGTATCATATTGTAAACACCAAGTACAAGTGCCATTTAATTGCCACCTAAGCAGCCACCATAACCATCACCTGGGGACTGAAACACTTTATAACTACTACTGCTGAATATTATACTGAGACTGTTATACTGAGACTATTATACTTTTATTTCTGGCCTATTTCTACTGCACTGATCTCTCGGGAGACATCTCATCAGGGCCACTACCACTCTCATCCTCTGCACTAGATCCTTGGGGGGGGTCACTGCACAAACTCTAGTGAATCTTTTCCAACAAAATTGTGTATCAGTAAAGCCTCATTCACATTTCAGTTATTTGATCAGTTATTTCCATCAGTTTTTGTGAGCCAAAACCAGGGGTAGAGGCTAAACAGAGATAAGGTACAATGGAAAGATCTGCACCAGTTCTGTGTTTTTGACCCGCACCTGGTTTTGGCTCACAATAACTGATGAAAATAACTGATCAAATAACTGATGTGTGAACAAGGCTTAACATGCAGTCTGCAGATTGGATTGTCTTTTGTGGTGACAGGTTCTCTTTAAGGTAGTGGCGAAGGGCCACAAAATGTGTTACGGTGTATGTTGTGCATCACCATTTTTCTACCCATCCTTGTTAAAATACTGTATCTGTCCCTCATTGAAATGGATTTACAATGTAACAGGACCACACAAGGACAAAATTAATCTTGACAAAGCACTTGAAAGAGTTATGGCCAAGCAGTTGTGCCCTATCCAGCACATTTACAGTATGTGGCATCATTTTCTGTTATAAACATATTATGGCATCCCCTGGAATTCTTTTCCTCTCAGAACATCCACCTAATATGGTGAATGCTGGTGAGAAGAAACAATTGTCGTGTGCCATTCCTATTGGCTACCCTGCACAATATCAAGAATCCCTCACTCATGTACAGCAGTATCCAGGAGGTGGGACTGGGCATACAGTATATTACCACCAGCACTGGACACATTAGGTAGATGTTTTCAGAGGGAAACAAAAGAACAACAGGAGGCACCATAAGAAGTATGCAAAAGCTAGATACGCAAACATCATTCCAAATAAAATGGTTTTCTGCTTTACATGATCTTACAGAAACAAAAGTTATATTTAACTTCAGCTGTACAATCCTCTTAGTTGTCTTATAATACTCTACAAAGTGGGCTGCTATAGACCTCTATTTTCTGTTGTTGTAGTCAATTTCTGGCATATTTTACTTACACTACACAGACCTGCAGGAACAATGACAAAACATAAATCTTTAATTATCATAACCTCTAGCTGTCAACACGTAAAACAATATACCATAAACAAGTGGGAATCTGGTATTGTGACATCCCTCTTGTTGACTGGTTTCACAAATCAATGCATTAAATATTTAGAATGGAAACATTATGAGAACAAAACAGCAAAGGTAGTAAAGCACATAAAAGCTATAACTCTTTCATGAGGTCAATAATAGGGTCTGACAGGCAGAAAGACACCATGCTGTTGGACCTGTATGGAAAAGACAGAGTCCCTTTGTTTAAAGACCCAACTCATAATACATAATTTGTCTGCAGACCTCTATTGTTTGCTTTCCACTGTATAAAAGTTGGATTTTGTCACATTTTGAGAAGTCTTCGTCAAAAATCAATATATTTATACATTATTTTTCTTGTATATACCTTAAAACTTATTTTTTTTAATTGAAATATACTGCATTTTTTTTCTTTTGTTTAAAATGACTTATGTTTCTGTTTCACTCTTTATTCTGCTGGACAAAATAAGCAGTACAAGGATTGATGGGACATGTATTGCTATACTACATGTATTGCTAGTTTTGGATTATTTGCTTGTGATTGTGTATGGACTCTGTAGCAATTACTGTTGCTCATTCACACATATAATATATACGTAAAAAGCCCTATAATAAGCAAAACTGACAATGTATGGATCATTAGAGTGAGAATTTCACAAGCCCTATGGGAATAACAAATACTAGTTTTATAATACTGCTATAATAGTACTGTAGATCACAGTACCACCAGCATTTTGTATAATTCATCTAGTGATCAAATATCCCAATCCTTTATAGCTCCAGAAAGGCTAATGTATTGTTAGCTAAACATTGCTGGTCATTAAGTCAACTTTTTGTATATGACAATAAAACTTAAGTTTGAAAGAGATGCTGACATTTACTGTATGCATTTTGGATTTAATAAAGCAAGGTAGGGACACAGCACAAGACAGGCTTTGGTCTCTCAAGATAATATCCATTGACTTTCAAGGGATTTTCTTGGGGTTTAATATTGATGATGCATCCTCAGAATAGGTCATTAGTATCTGATTGATGGGGATCCAACTCCCAGCACCCTAGTCAATCAGCTGTTTGAAGAGTCCATGATGCTCCAGTGGCAGCCATGGCCTCTTCTTAGGCTTGTTTATCGGTCACATAGCCTAGGGGCAGCCCAGTCACATTTAAAGGAATAGAGCTAAGTAGCAATAATAAGCATAGCCACCATGCAATGTATGGCGTTATGCTTGGTAGCTATCTGGCACCAGGTGAGGTATAGAGTGGGCTCAGTATGCATGTTGGTGCCTGCATTCACTGGATTTAATGGAGGTCATTTTGGCACCAAAAATTATAAAAAGCAGAGTGGACCCAGCAAGCATGTGGAACTTGCACTCCCTGAATTTTGTGGTGGCCGTCCTGGCACATAACAGGTAGGAATTAGTGTTAGGTTCCCGTATTACTGAGATTGCCTTGACGTTTGGCAGACGGGCCCAAATAATTTTGTACAAAATATATTTGCCAAGAATCTCAAATTTACTGAATAAGCATAGCATTAGCACCAGAATTTTTTCTATTACTATAGCGTTTTTGTACTTTATTTGGTTTGCAGAGTGCTGTTGCATTGTATGTATTTTTTCTTTGTGTATTTAGCCATGGCAGCGTGCACCTGCATACTTGGATGTGCTGACTGACTCCCTTTTTCTCTGGTAAGGTGAGGATGTCACGGTGCAAACAGCAGACAACAACAAACAACAAACACAGATCAGATATTGATGACCTAATTTGAAGATAGGCTCTGAATAATAAACCCCTGGAAAAACCCTTTGCTGCCCCCTATTTGTTTGCAAACAACCAGATAAATCATATTACAACTAATATACCAGCTCAGCAACTATTGTGCCACTATGTATTGTTCAATTGCCTTTCACAAATGTCACCCACTTAGATTAGACTACTTTATATTTAGATAAAGTAAGATATAAAAGGAATAATTACTCACGCTGGAGGTAACTAGGAGTTGGTCGCTGTGTGTCGCCTGTATGCTCCTTCCGTAATTGCCCGTACGGCATAGGTAGGTTAGCGTTAGGTCCCGTGCCACTCTGAGATACCTTGAGGCGGTGCTCGGGCTCCTGTATGTTCTTGATATAAGAATATATTGGCGAAAGTCTCATTTTAACATCAGCGTGAGGGTTTAGCCATATATTATCAGTTGCATTTACCGTTGCAGTGCACCTTTTTCCGTGATTTGTTTGATTATATAGTTGGTCACATCCGCACTATTGTTATCTTGTGTAGGATGTTTTTTGTGGTACATATGGTCCGCTGCAGGCATCCTTCATTGTATGCATTTTTGCTGGGGATTGCTGTTAGCAACGGATCACATGTGCGGGATTTGCTCCCCCAGTTTGATATGCGCAACAGCATATGGGGTTTTGAGCACTTCTCTGCCATTTTAGACCACTTTTTTCTGTGATTGTGTTACTTTTTCTTTTAATCCCCATAATTTTACTGGTTTTACTGTCTGAAGACTTTGTTCACGTCTGCATTATGGCATGATAGAATGGTGCGTCTGATCCATCATATGAAGGTTCCAAACATTGGCTGACTGACCCCATTAACTACAATAGGGTCTGTCATTTTGACAGCAAGAATAACGCTACATGACATTCTATTTTTGCCATCAAAAATTGTAGAACTGTTAAAGGAGCATTTGAATGGCGCCTTGAACACAAAGCATTTTATCCTTAGAATCATTAGGTGACAATTTATTCAGTATTTTATGGTTAAAAGTCAAGTGCTATGTTTGTTCTGTTGCATTTCTTTTTGAAGGAGCGGGGATGATAAGAAGCTAATAAATTCTGCAGCGTGGCCCCTTAAGCTGCTTCCATGCTGTGTATTTTTATTGGCCTTTTATAGTTTTTAGGGTGGCATTTTTAGTCAAATTTTTTTTAACTATAGGGGAAATAATGTGAAAAATTATCATACCCACAGCATGCTGCAACTTAAAAAAAAACAACTCAGCCGACCCCCAAAAAAGTAAGGAAACTGTCTTACAATGTCACTACAAAAAAAAACCTCAGTTTGTAGGTTGTTATATAATTTCCTACTAGCTGGCATGTACAGTAACATACTGGCTGTGGCGTTTCTTGCCCCTAAATAATGCTGTAAAAAAATGTGGTGTTTTTCTAAAAACAGAATAGTGTGAAATTACCCTGAAATGGTTATTCCCATCTTGATATCTCCCATTTCTGGGACCTCCACCTATCCCCAAAACAACGGCTCTGAAAATAGCCAAGTAAGCATGCATAACTATTTTTGGGACTTCTATAGAAGTGAATGAAGAGAACCATGTATGCACAGCCATCGGAACCCTGTTCTTTGGAGTTTGGACTCGCACCTATTAGATGTTATGGCATATGCCGGGGGTTGAGGTTTGATGCCAAAACTCACAGAAATATGTCATCTGTGTCGCTGTGCGTAAAGGAGTATGGACTCTGCTCCTGTATAAAGCAGTCCTTACTATTGTGTATAGCAGAACTACAGTAGATGGTAATCTGATTGGTGGAGCAGGAAATGTTACTCCACCTGCACCAATGAGCTCTGCAGCCACACAGACACAGTTGCTGCTGTTTCAAGGAAGAAGAATGAGACAAGGAGTACCTGCTGCCTGGAGCCTAACTCAACTTGGCCCCCTGCCCAGCTGCACCACTGTCAGTAGTAACATTGGATTGACTGCACACAGTGAATCTTGTATGGCACAATATTTACTGAGTGCAATGGATGCAATGTTCCCTAGGTCCTGATTCTATCATCAGGATGTCCAGTGTGGGGCTCAAAGCTAGCTCCTTCTCTTCTTGCTGTTCTGCTGTGTCATTCTTCTCTTCCTGTCTCTACAAGCAGATACCCGGGCCATAGACAGCTAAATGAGGGTAAGGGAAATCTATACTGCAGGCTGTTATGTACTATGAGGGGTTAGGGGTGTTATAATACTGTATATACTGTGTGGGGCTGAGGTTTATATATACTGTGAGGGGCTTGGGTTGTTACAGTTGTACAGTGTCTGGGACTGGGGGTGTTATACTATATTCTGTGTGTGGCTGGTGTGTCATACTATATACTGTGTGGAGCTGAGGTTTTTATATACTGTGTGGAGCTAAGGTTGCTGTAATATATACTGTGTGGCGCTGAGGTTGTTATACTATATACTGTGTGGGCCTGGGGGTATTATAATATGTACTATGTGGGGCTGGTGGTATTATAATATATACTGTGTGGGGCTGAGGGTATTATAATATATACTGTGTGGGGCTGTAGGGGTTATACTATATACTCTGTGGGGCTGGGGATGTTATGGTGTATGCTATCAGAGGCTGGGGTGCTATACTGTATACTGTGTGGGGATGGGGGTGTTATGCTGTATATTATGAGAAGCTGGAGGTGTTATACTATACACTATGCGGGTCTGAGGGTGTTCACCGGAACCAAATGACATACATCCCTGTATTCTCCAAAGCATTTGACACTGTACCACATAAAAGGTTAGTATATAAAATGAGAATGCTTGGCCTGGGAGAAAATGTCTGTATGTGGGTAAGTAACTGGCTCAGTGATAGAAAACAGAGGGTGGTTATTAACGGTACATACTCAGATTGGGTCACTGTCACTAGTGGGGTACCACAGGAACCAGTATTGGGCCCTATTCTCTTTAATATATTTATTAATGATCTTGAAGAAGGCTTGCACAGTAAAATATCAATTTTTGCAGATGATACTAAACTGTGTAAAGTAATTAACCGGGAAGAGGACAGTACACTGCTACAGATGGATCTGGATAGATTGGAGGCTTGGGCAGAGAAGTGGCAGGTGAGGTTTAACACTGACAAATGTAAGGTTATGCATATTGGAAGGAATAATGCAAGTCACCAGTACATACTAAATGGCAAAACACTGGGCAACACTGACATGGAAAAGGACTGTACAGTGGGCACAAGTAGCGCTGATGTGTGTGCGCTACATGTGCCCACCCCACAGCACCAGCACGCTGTTCTCTGGGGTTTTTCCTCCTCTCCTCCTGCATCCTCCCCTTACTCTTGACCAAGGTCCAATTCTAGAACCGAAATATCAGAACTGAAAGTCACGTGTGATCTAATGCCATTATATTATTGCATTTGATTTAATGTAAGATTTAAAATAAAATATATTTTACTTGCATCATACCCGAGAGAGTGCAGTGGTAATTCAATATTAGGAATTTTAGTGAACAGCAAAATCAACTGTAGAAACCAGTGTCAGACAGCTGATGCCAAGGCCAATAAGCTAATGGGTTGCATTAAAAGGGACAGAGATGCCCATGATGAGAACATAGTCCTGCCACTTTACAAATCACTAGTCAGACCACACATGGAGTAATGTGTACAGTTCTGGGATCCTGTGAACAAGGCAGACATAGCAGAGCTGGAGAGGGTTCAGAGGAGGGCAACTAAAGTAATAACTGGAATGGGTGGACTACAGTACCCAGTAAGATTAGAAAAAAGATGACTGAGGGGAGATCTAATAACTATGTATAAATATATCAGGGGTCAGTACAGAGATCTCTCCCATCATCTATCTATCCCCAGGTCTGTGACGAGGGGACATCCTCTATGTCTAGAGGAAAGAAGGTTTGTACACAAAGATAGAAGAGGATTCTTTACGGTAAGAGCTGTGAGTCTATGGAACTCTCTGCCTGAGGGGTTGGAGGTCAACTTGCAGGATAACAGGCTGAACTATGTTACTATGTTACTAAGTACTATATACTGTGTGGGGATGAGAGTGTTATTCTATATTCTGTACGGGGCTGAGGGTTTTATATTGTATACTGTGTGGGGCTGGAGTGCTATACTGTATACTGTGTGGGTGTCATGGACATTCCTATGACAGATAACAGGAGGTCTGTCAGATTGGCAACACGTGGTATAATCTGACATGTTTTCCTTTTTTGTTGTTGGTATTTACCACACCCTTTTCCCTCAGGTGTTCCTGGTGTGGTAATTGTCCCTCCCCTATTTATTGCTTCTTCTCCCACTATTCCTTGCGGTTTATAGCTTCAGTTGTTGTTCTGGTGAGCAGCAGTTTAGTTTTCAGCTGAGATCCTGGAGCCTTGATTTCTTCATTGAAAGATAAGTTTCCTTTTCCCTTCTGTGTGTTTTGTTACTTTTTCCTGTTGTTTTGTTATTAGGCCTAAGGGAGACTCCTGTTCGTCCTTCCTTTTTGAGGAACAGGTAGACTCATTCCTCTCATTAATTCCAGGGTCCTATAGGGTCAGTTCGGTGTTTAGGTTCCTGTGTATGAACTTGCCTACCTTTGAGGCCTGTTCATACTGGTAGATAGACAGGAATTGAGCCAGGGTTTCCTGTAGGAGGTGTCCATCTTCCTTCTTTAGTTTCTAGGCCTAATCTCCTTTCCCTCCTATGCTTGGTTTGGTTCCCCCCTCCCCCACACCTGCGCGTGACAGTGGGGCTGGTGGTGTTATACGGTACACTATGAGGAGCTGGAGGTGTTATGCTGTATACTGTGTGGGGCTGGGGTCTTATACTGTAAACTGTGTGGGGGTATGTTGTACTATATACCTGTGAAGGCTAACCTCCTGCACTCCAGCTGTGGTAAAACTATGACTCCCAAGATGTACACTTACATGGCTGTTCTCAGAACTCCATAGAAATGAATGGAGCATGCTAGAAGTCGTAGTTTCACCACAGCTGGCGTGCCGGAGGTTAGCCATCACTGCTATATACTGTGTGGGGCTAGGTGTGTTATACTACATACTGTGTAGGGCTGGTGCTTTCATACTATGCGGGACTGGGACTGTTATATTATATACTGTATGGGGCTGGGGGTACTTTGCCATATATACTTATGAAGAGGATACCTTCTTCAAAGGATTCTTAGGGGGTATGCAATCTATCTGTGCTCCCAAATTATAAAACTTAGGAAGAGTTGACATGTTGAGGGTTAAATATCTGCTAACATTCTGCTTCAATTAAATGGGGAAAATATGTGTAGATTTGTGTCTGTGTTTTGAAAAAAATAGAATAGAAAACCCACAGACTAGCCCAACTGAATGACAATGGGACTGATCCTCACGCAGATTTATAGAAATAAAATACACATCAAATTTGCCATAGGCAACTCTTCTTTATATGAACTTAGCCTAAGAAAAACTATAATATCAGCAGGTTCTGAAATCTGCAGATGTCAGGGTTTGCTGGGAGATGTAGTTTTCCAACAGATTGAAGAGACAAAGAACCTTTTAATGACTGCCTGGTAAGCATGCTTAAGAGGAGATATGTAAGGAAGGGGGTAAGACACGTTTATTGTTTTCTTATGCGTCTTGTACTGTGCTCCACTTTTTGTCTGTGCTTACCACCTTCCTCTTTTGTCTGTCTCCATGGTACAACCTTCCTATGTTCTTCTGTGGAGCTTCATGTGCCTTGTGCAGCCTGCTGCATGAACTTTGGTGAGGGCTTCTCACCTGTGATCCCGCTGTCATGTTATCTACAGGATGTAGGTGCAGTGACCAGGTTTGGAATGGCCCCTATGCTATTCTGGGACCCCTAGACAGCGTCAAGGTGTTAGCATGTGTTACTTGTCTTCGGAAGGTGTGGTGCATCCCAATGCAGAGTCAGAGTCTGCAGCAGTGGTGTACCTCCAAATAAGGTTCTGCCCCCTTATTAAACAGCCTGCTGTTGATTGTCTGGCCTAACATCCAGCAGAGAAATTTTAGTTAATGGCAGACTTCATTTGTCTGTCAGCCCCTCCACAGTAAGTTCAAAGCCCACACTAGAGATTTTTTCAGTAAATGTATCCCCCACCACTACCTCAGTCCCTATTTTCAAACTGCAGGGAAAGGTATTGACGGAGGTACCTCACTGTGACCCTGACACTACAAGGAGTAACAGCCAAGATCTACTGGCTAGCAGGCTTTCTGCCTGCTGAAGTCTCTCTTGCTAGCTCACAGTTTCCTTAGCAGGGAAAGTTAATCCCTGCTACTCTGGCCTCAAGGTTATCCGGCATGCTTGCCTGTAAGTACTTTGTAGACTATGTACAGTCAGGGCTGGTTTTAAACAAAATGTGGCCCTGGGCAAAATCTAAAATCTTTACACTGGTGGGAGGCTACAATGTTTATATATACTGGTAGTGGGAGGGGCTAGGAATGGGACACAGGGGACCAATTCAGATTCTTGCTATGTACGCCTCTGGTCTGCAGTAAACCAGTGTGCCTCTTTACTGCAATAAACAATGTGGGCAAGGCACTGAGCTGGCTTTTCCAGTTTCCTCTCTGGCAGAAGACGGTTTCATGCTGAGGAAAAGCCTGAGCTAGCTGCCCCCCCCCCCATTCCTCTTTCTCAGAAGGCTGGTACCCTGGCCGAAGGCTGGTGGCCTAGAGTCTGTGTCTGAGCATCCCATCTCAGCGTCTTCTTCTGGTCACTCATCCAGTCTGGCAGAATCTTTCCAACTAAGCACTGGTCCCTATGTGCAGACTGTCAGAATCTCTCCTACCAAACACTGGTCCCTATCTGCAGACAACTAGGGACTCTGACTATTCTCCTTATATACAATTGCTAGCTGAACTAGAACCTTTTCGTGAAAGGGAAGGAGTAAAGAAGCACAGCCTAAACAGAAACAATGTTGCAATTTTAGAATATCATAGACTTGTATAGAGCTTTAAGGCATGTACAGTATATGGGAATCACTAAGCTGCTTTCCCAGGCACAAACAAGCCTTCAGACCTAAACAACAGAGCTAAACCAGGCAGTAAGAAGATCTGTGTGTCCTTTTTCCCCTTCAAAACTTTGCATAGGTAGAAAGTCATAAAGTCTCTCACTATTAGCTGACTGTACATTGACCCCTTTGCACAGTGCAGTACAACTATAGAGTAATAACAGTGAAAATGAACAGGATATATTACAATAAACATATAAATGCAGTTCAATAATATCAAACAGTATAAGTGCACACAATAGCATAAATCACATTGTAAGATAACCTGTCAAAGAGCCATAACGTAGGCAGTTGATGGATTTGCATAGTATTAATAAGGGTGCATTCACACGACCGTAGTTTTGGGTCCGCATCCGTTCCGCAATTTTGCGGAACGGGTGCGGACCCATTCATTTCAATGGAGCCGCAAAAGATGTGGACGGCACACAATGTGCTGTCCGCATCCGTAGGTCCGATCCGCGGCCCCGCAAAAAATATAGAGCATGTCCTATTCTTGTCCGCAATCGCGGACAAGAATAGGCAGTTCTATCATAGGGCCGGCTACATTCACACAGCCGGTATCCGTGTTTTGCGGATCCGCAATTTGCGGACCGCAAAACACATACGGTCGTGTGAATGTAGCCTAAGGCAAATATCCATAGTCCAAAGTATGTGTGCTCCAGGGCACTACATAGGCGAGTGGCAGTAATTTACTAAACAGAGCTGTAGCAGCAAGAAGCTGCAATGCATACCTACCAAGTGTCCCTCTTTTGGAGGGACAGTCCCTCTTTTTGACCCAAGTCCCCCAGTCCCTCTTTGATCCTTAAATGTCCCTTTCCCCTGGAGAGTTAATGCATAAATGTGCATTAAAAATTTACTAAATTGCTCCTTACTAAAGTGTCTGTACAGTTTCTACCTGTATATTAGACCAGAACTTCATTTTTTGATGCAATTTGGACCTTAAAATTTCTATAATCTGATGATTTATGTGCTAATATTTATATGGACATTGAAACGCAAGAAGAAAATTGCTGCAGGGGCTCCAGTAATTATGCTTTGAGCAGAGTTAGAGGCGTGGCATAGTATGAAAAAAATTGCCGTGATGCATGCCGCACACATTGTCCCTCTTTGCAATTTTCAAAAGTTGGGAGGTATGGCAATGTCATAGGTGAGGAAGCCGGCGAAGGAGGAGGCAGGACTCGTGAGGGAGAACACAGAAAAGGGCCCTAGATGACATGCCAGCTATGTGACCACATAATATACTGTCTGCATCAGCTCATGTTGTTTGTTAGTTAGTTGTGGACAGAGTCAGCAGCATTGTAAGGGACCTGGTCAACAGCAGCAGCTTATTTCACTGTGTTATATCATTGCCACATGACACAGCAGCAGAAGGGGGCCCGGTGCAAATGCACCAATCGCCCTATGGTTAAAGTGGCCCTGCTTAAATGGATTTGTGTGACCTGACTTATAATGCAATATCCAGTCAGATGTCTTGAAGGTATTGAAGCCTGAAGAATTTATATATAATATGTAGCACTTCAGCCTCCTGTAGCAAATGCAAGTCCACATTGGGATCTCTGCTTAACCTAGCATGAGTAAGGGGTCGTGTTCTCCCGAAATGTTGCGTGGAAGGGAAGTGTGAAAAATGTCTGCCTCAGCGTCCCTCATGATGTACCATTTTATGAATAGAATGAATTAAAGAAATAAAAAGAAACAAAGGGTTTTATACTAGCAACTTGTGAGTATGACTTCTATTGCTCACTCACATATAGTATTGGCACAATGAGGTAAAAAGGGATAGATGATTAAATGTTGGATCTATGGCCGTCTAACGGCTGGGACCCCTACTGATTTAAAGAACAATATTGTCCACTTCCCGCAGCCCAGGACTGTGGCTAGGAGATATTTGAACGTATGGCGATCAAGCTCCAAAGTACATTGCACAGCCTGGAAAAACCAAGCAATATTTCCCAGTAGTCGGAACCCCACCTATTTGGCACTTATTACCTATCTAGTGGATAGAAAATAAATGCTTCAGGCTGGAATACCTCTTTAAATTATTTCAGAACATTCTATTTCTATGGCATAAGGATCACATCTTATCATAGTATCACAGAAATTAACTCCAAATTATTGTGATCTTAGAACGATATCGGAATAAAATGCTTCAATTTTGTTCCCATTCATTATCAATGGGGGCAAAACTGAACTGAAGACAACGGAATGCTCCTAGAAGCATTCCGTTCCGTCTTCAGACCGGAGAGAAAATCGCAGCATGCTGCAGCTAATGTGAAAGAGGCCTATGTCAGGTCTTTAAGATGATGCCCACACAGGAGCTGAGTGCTATTTTACATAGCAGACACCCATTGCAGAGAATATATACTGTACATACCAGGTGGCTCAGTCTGCATGTGTTTTGATTGACAGCTATTGAAAGTGTATACCCATCTTTAGGCCTTATTCACACAGTCAATGTTCGGTCAGTAATTTCCATCCGTGATTGTGAGCCAAAACCAGGATTGGAGTTTACACAAAGGTAAGCTATAATGGAAAGATCGGCACTTGTTCTTTATTTAGCGCCGCACCTGGTTTTGGCTCACAATCAGTGATAAAAATCTAACTAAGGCCTAAAGTCAATTATATTTCCCAACTATAGTTGACATATTGGAAATTGGTATGAGATATTCCTACTGTATATGTTGTATATTGACACTTTATCCCAACCCCAAATGCATATTCCATGATAATGGCCATTATTTAAATACTTTGCACTTGTTAATTTAAATTAACTGTGAGTCAAGTTGTCATTAATTTTTATTATGTTTAATTTTTTCATCCTTAGGGCTCATGCACACGACCGTATGTATTTTGAAGTCTGCAAAATACGGATCCGCAAAAAATACAGATGATATCCGTGTGCATTCCATATTTTGAGGAATGGAACAGCTAGTCTCTAATAGCACAGTACTATCCTTGTCCATAATACGGACAATAATAGGACATGTTCTATTCTTTTGCGGAACGGAAATACGAATATATGGAATGCACACGGAGTACCTTCCATTATTTTGCGGACCCATTGAAATGAATGGCTCTGCATACAGTCCACAAAAAAAACGGAACAGACACAGAAAGAAAATACGTTTGTGTGCATGAGCCCCTACACTCATCATTGGGATATAGAGATAGAACTAGTATATTAATTTTAATGTGTTTTTATACAGATTTACCGGGCTTGTTTATGCTCATTGCTGAAACGTGAGTTGAAATGGCACCGAAAGACTATTTTATACTTGGTAAACAAAGAGGGCTTTTATGTCTAATAATGAACAAATGTCAGGAACAACTCATTAACTTTTTTTTTTAATATACCATATTTGTTTATTTTTAGTGAAGCAATAATAAAAAGGTATGTCATTATCATTCTGAGAAAAAAATCTAATTTTTTTAAACAATTGTTATAAATATGTAGAAATTCCAGCCTGATTACTGGGGAAAATCTGCACAACTTCCAAGAAAAGAAGCAACACACCTACATTCTATTTCTTTTCACTTTTACTTCATAATGACTTTTGCATGTGGGTGTATAAATAGTCACTTCTATAAGCCAAATCTGCAGTTAGCAAGGAATACGGTACACCCAAACTTCATTCTCAATTAGAAAATGTACAGGTGTCAGGTTACCACACGGTGTAAGGCCACTTTCAGAAAGTCAGTATTTGGTCAGTATTTTGTATCAGAATTTATAAGCCAAAACTGGGAGAAGAGCTTACAGAAAAAAATATAATGGAAAGATTTGTGTATTTTCTATTTTTTGGACCCGAACCTGGTTTTGGCTGACGTGGACTGATGCAAAATACTGACTAAGTAAAAATAAGAGACTTTTTATAGCTCACATGTTCTGTGGTCTCAGATGCCCAGAAGATGTTTGGAAAACTCAATTGATACATTTGGAAGTAACATAGTAACATAGTTTATAAGGCCGAAAAAAAGACATCTGTCCATCCAGTTCGGCCTGTTTTCCTACAGCATCTGATGAAAGACCATACAGACTTTATTGTGCATCTTTAAAACCAAACAGGGAATGACATGGACACATGAAGGCCTGCGCATTTCGGATCTAACAATAATGACCCCAAACTGAGAACCAGTTTGAAATTACAAATGACAAATAGTTGTTCATTATCAAATCATATGACTCATAGAACCACCTATGTCACTGTTCACACAGCACAGTAATTGGTTGCTAAATAATTGTACTTGTTACTCCATTATTGAAATGACCATGTCACTTTTCACTCAGCTAAGCAATTACTCCTATTAGGCCCCTTTCACACGGGTGAGATTTCCGCGCGGGTGCAATGCGTGATGCGAACGCATCGCACCCGCACTGAATCCTGACTCATTCATTTCAATGGGGCTTTTCACATGAACAATGTTTTTCACGCATCAGTTCGGCGTTGCGTGAAAATCGCAGCATGTTCTATATTCTGCGTTTTTCACGCAGCCCTGACCCCATTGAAGTGAATGGGCCTGCGTGAATCACTGATGGTTGCTAAGAGATGTTGTTTGTAAACATTGAGTTTTTTATCACGCGTGTGAAAAACGCTTCGCACCCGTGCGGGAAAAACTGAACGAACGTACGCAATCACAGTCAAAACTGACTTGCGTGCGGATTGGTGCGGATGCGTGTGGATTTTCCAGAACGCACCCTGAACGCAATCAATCACGGCACCATGTGAACGGTGACATGGTTAGCTGAGTGACAGTAATTAGTGCAGCTGTGCATTAGTCGATTGCTGCGCCATGTGAACAGTGACACAGTTGGTCTAGTGATAGATTTATAAGTGCAACTGCCACTATAGGTTATTTTCTGATGGCACATTTCCTTTAAAAGCGATGTTTCAGCATGGGGGCACTCTAAAGATGGCTTTAGCATGATGTTAAAATAAATATGGATTTTAACCTGGATTAATGGTTAATGCTGGAACCTCCATTATCTCTGCACATGTTTGGATACCTAGAAATCAGCCCAGTGAATCTGTCTGTGCACCATGGAGTTCCTCCTGAGAGCGATATCCTTCAACGGTATGATGTTGCGCTGATTTATTTTCCTTCTATGGTATCTATGGAAAGAATTGACTGAACAAAATAAAGATACATATTGTGACAAAGTATGTGTCCCTTCCAAATGTCTCGTAGCGTTGCATATTGACCACACTGGGTTCAGAAAGGTTACCTGACCATATTTAGAGTAAGGGCTCGTTCACATGACCGTATCTTTCTTTCCGTGTCCGTTCCCTTTTTTTTTGCGGACTGTATGCGGAACCATTCATTTTAATGAGTCCGCAAAAAAAATGGAAGGTCTTCCGTGTGCATTCCATTTCCGTATGTCCGTATTTCCGTTCCGCAAGATTATGCGTCTTGTCCTATTATTGTCCGCAAATCACGGTCCGTGGCTTCATTCAAGTCAATGGTTCCGCAAAAATACGGAATGCATACGGAACACCCTCCGTATGTCATCCGTTTTTGCGGATCCATGATTTTTTACTAGAGTCTAAAGTTAAAAATAGTTTACTGCCTGAATTGGATCACGTTAAAAATACATTTATTCAAAAACCTTTAAAAGAATATATCGTGGCAAACACCCTATATCAGGCTTGGTCCCAATCACATGGGGGTGTGTATACTTTATAATATCAATCACACAACACATGTGTCGGATCCACTAGTTGAGGCTTGTTCACACAGAGGCATGTCAGTTTTGTTGCCTCTTGCGTGTGTCCTCAATAAAATAGAAGGCCAGACTCAGGTGGCTATCAGGTACTGGTTATGTTATCGGCTGAGCACACTATTTTAGCAGTGTATTGTATAGCGTCTCAAGCCCCAATCCCCCCCCTGATAGAGGGACTCAGTATCACAATTGTTTTGTCACTGGAGAACACGTCCCTAATACTGAGTCTGCCTATCTCTCGCTACCTACAGTATGCCTGGCTCGACGCGTTTCCTGTTTGCACATTTACGTGCCACTCATCAGGAGCCCATACACACTCATCCACACTAGCAATGGCTGCACACCACTGATGATGGGAGTGCAGCCCGGTAGCATGCGGCGCTGTAATGGCCGTGATCGCGGCCCACAGCACCATCCCTTAAATCAGTTATGCCACACCCCCTTACCTGAGTCCAACCTCCGCAGCCAGCCAATCCAAAGACAGCAGCGCGAGACTTCACCCGCCCTGCTGTGGCTGCTTAATTTCACCATACACTCAGGTAAGTATTGCATCAATAAAACTGTGAATACAGTGGACATTTCTAAACCTACCAGGGACAATGGCCGGGGACCACACTCGGAGGAGTTTAAGAAGACACATAAAGAACAACACGCGTGTCACTCAAATGAGGGGCTTATTCAATACACTGTACATAAGAGATGGCTATCACACACGTCTACCCAGAGGGGACGCACGACCATCACATATCTACCACCTACAAGGGGACATTATTCAGTGAGGCATATTAAAGGGGTTATTAACTCAAGGGGCTTATTCACTAAACTATATATAAGATATGGCTATCTCGCATGTCCACCCATAGACATCACATATCTACCTCCTACAAGGGGATATTAATCACTAAGGCATATGTGAGGAAAGAGGGGCTTTTTGTTTTTTAGGGAGCGAGCAGCCCACGACGGGGTATCAAATCAGAACAAGGAAGGGAACCCAACAATGACAGATGATTTGCAGGTTATCAACATCTCTAGTCGTCAGTTGACAGCTGGTGAGATGGAGGTGTTGAAAAAAGGCCTGTCATTTGTACCTGACTGTAAATACAATCCGTTTTTGTGGGTGAAGGATCTCAATCTATTCGTCAGAAAATTAAAATGGAGAAGATTTTTCCTCACCCATGATAGGGACCAGTGTCGGAAACTGGGTATAGAGGAAGACGAATTACAAGATGTGATACTTTTGGCACAAATGATAGAGGAAGGTGAGCGTGACCCTGGTACAGGACCATTCACTGACCTCAGGCCACCATCCCGTAAAAATCCCCTCAGTGGTGATTATTCACCGCTAGACGCTTTTTTGGCCGTGACCACAGAGAGACTAAGATCACTCCAGATATACGATCGATCTATGAATAATCTAACACATAATCAGCATCAGGCCCTAGAAGCCCTACAAGGGGACACCAGTATAATAATAAAGCCCTCGGACAAAGGGGGGAACATTGTTGTACTGGATCAAAGGACATATGTGGAAATGTGCAAACGCATATTAGATGATCAACTCTGCTACAAAAGGCTGGATCACAATCCTAAGGCCAGATTCAAGGTTGAACTGGCGCAAATTCTGGAAGAGGGTAGAAGGAGTAGACTGATTAGTAAATCTGAATATGAGTTTCTCCTCCCCTCACATCCCGTGACCCCAGCCTTTTATAGCTTGCCAAAGGGGCACAAAGGTCTTCACCCGCTGAAGGGATGTCCTATAGTTTCAGGAGTGGGATGCCTCACTGAGAAAATAAGTATCTATGTCGATCAGGTCTTGAGGGGCTTCGTGATGAGTCTCCCATCATACGTGAGAGACTCCATGGATGTTCTCAGACGGTTAAACGACATCTACTGTGAGGAAAGTGTTCTTTTGGCAAGCTTAGATGTGGAGGCCCTCTATAGCTCTATCCCACATGGGAAGGGCTGTGAAGCGGTGGAGGGCTTCCTGAGAGAGAGAGGCTCACATCTAGTTGCACACAATGGTTTTGTCATGCAACTGCTCAAGTTTATATTGAGCAAAAATGTTTTTACGTTCGATCGTAGGATCTTCCACCAGCTCAGGGGGGTTGTGATGGGGAGCCCTTGTGCCCCCACATTCGCAAACCTCTACCTGGGCTGGTGGGAGAGATCTGTGGTATTTGGTGAAGAGATGGAGCAGTGGACCTCGTCCATCCTTGTATGGATGAGGTTCATTGATGACATCTTCATCTTATGGAATGATACCAGACAATCATTTGAGGGTTTTGTGGCAGCCCTCAACAAAAATGATTGGGGACTGTTCTTTACGTTTGAGATAGACATGACCCAACTTACATTCCTAGATCTACAGATCAGAAAAAAACAATCTGGTAAGCTGACCACCAACATGTTTCGCAAAAAAACGGCCACCAATACGCTGTTGAGGTGGGATAGTAGTCATCCGATCCCATTAAAACGGGGTATTCCTAAGGGCCAGTATTTGAGAGCCAGAGTGGGATGATTTTAAAAAGGCCACGAATGAGTTGCAAAATAGATTCATTCAGAGAGGATATCCGATTAACTGTCTGAAAGAAGCATACCATAATGCAACTACGCGGAGAAGAGAGGATCTGCTACATCCCAAAAAGGATAAAGCTCCGGAGACTCAGTTGCGTGTGATTGGCACGTATGATGTGGCACATAAAGAAGTAAGGGATATTCTAAAGGAAAACTGGGGTTTACTTAAATCAGACCCAGTAGTGGGCCACCTCGTGGGTGATTACCCCAGTATCACATACCGTAGGGGGTCCAATCTGAGGGATAGACTGGTCCACAGTGCCTTTTATTCCCCAACATCAGAAACATGGCTTGCCAGAAGACCGAACGGGACATTTAAGTGCAGTGGCTGCGTAGTCTGTAAGGTGATCAAAAAGGGTGATGATATCACCAGCTCCACTACTGGCCGCAGTTATAAAATTAGATCCTTTATTATCTGTCGGACAGTAGGAGTGGTATATGTAGCCACGTGCATATGCGGTAAACAGTATGTGGGCAAAACTCGTCGTGAGTTCAGAAGACGGATTGGGGAGCACCTGAATAACATCGCTAAAAAAGGATGAGACCCCGCTGGCCCAACATGTTGCGACATACCACCCTAACGTTGACGACTGTGTTAAATTCCAAGGGATAGAACACGTGCGACCACCCTCAAGGGGAGGGGATGTGGACATGCTCCTCTTGAGAAAGGAGGCGCAATGGACGTTCACCTTGGACACCCTCAAACCGAGGGGACTGAATGAATTTATTTCTTACACATGCTTTATCGAATAATGTCCCCTTGTGAATGGAGTCATGTGAGGTTTTTGTGGTCCCCTGATGAATGGACGTATGTGATAATTGTCAGATGTCATCTCTTATATAGAGTTTAGTGAATAGGCCCCTCTTCCCTCACATATGCCTTAGTGATTAATATCCCCCTTGTAGGAGGTAGATATGTGATGTCTATGGGTGGACATGCGAGATAGCCATATCTTATATATAGTTTAGTGAATAAGCCCCTTGAGTTAATAACCCCTTTAATATGCCTCACTGAATAATGTCCCCTTGTAGGTGGTAGATATGTGATGGTCGTGCGTCCCCTCTGGGTAGACGTGTGTGATAGCCATCTCTTATGTACAGTGTATTGAATAAGCCCCTCATTTGAGTGACACGCGTGTTGTTCTTTATGTGTCTTCTTAAACTCCTCCTCACCAGGAAAGTTAGTCTGTACATCGGGAGAGCTGCATCAATAATCTGTATCCAGTGCTGGACAGAAGGGATTTTAGGGGGTTTCCAGTTTAATACATTTTCCTGGCATAAAACATTAGGAGCTGATATAACGTCCTAGAATGTTTGGTCTGGATCAGATCATTAATTAGTCCCAGAGGACTGTTCTCTTGAGAACAGACTGCTGGTAAACCCAGTTTCTTATTTAAAAAAACTCATGCACCTCTGACCAGTATGCAGCAATAACTGGGCAACTCCAGATCATGTGGATTACAGTTCCTCTCATTATCTCTTTCTCATGTCTCTCTTCCAATTCTGGGATATCTACCTTCCATTTTATCAGAGATCTGAACAGTGGCAAAGACAGCTGTGAGAGAAGTGCCAAATAAAAGGAAGACTCTGGCTTGTACAGATCTCTTTGTCTCACTATTTTCTCAATCTCTCCGTATTCCAACTTGATCGGGTTCCTTCCAAACTGCACACGTCTGTCTTAGCTGGAAGTACCTAAAAAGGCAAACTGGGGTAACCGAAACTCTCCCTTCAAGGCCATGAAGGTCTTAAAATTACCATTAAGGTACAGCTGAGTAACATACTTAAAGGGTTTCTGTCATCAGGATTTACCATAGTAAACCGAGTGTCATTTGCAATGTGCAAATGACACCTGATGACAGATATGTATTTTTTATACTGCTCAGTAAAGTAGTTTTTGTGAAAATTGCGTTTTTATAATATGTAAATTACCTCCCCTAGGTGCAGTAGGCGTGAACCCTGCACCTAGTAGCGGCCGTCATTCCTCCTCCGAACCCTCCTCCGTAGCGTTGATTGACAGGGCAAGGCAGCCAGCTCTTTCGGCTCCCGGCCCTGTTCGAGTTCCATATCCCGAGCATGCGCATTGCGATCAGCAATGCGGGCGCATTGAGGAAGCCGGGAGACGGGCGGCCGGCGGCTCAACGCGCCTGAGCGGATTGCTGATCGCAGTGCGCAGGCGCGGGATTTGGAACTCGAACAGGGCCGGGAGCCGAAAGAGCTGGCTGCCTGGCCCTGTCAATCAACGCTACGGAGGAGGGTTCGGAGGAGGAATGACGGCCGCTACTAGGTGCAGGGTTCACGCCTACTGCACCTAGGGGAGGTAATTTACATATTATAAAAACGCAATTTTCACAAAAACTACTTTACTGAGCAGTATAAAAAATACATATCTGTCATCAGGTGTCATTTGCACATTGCAAATGACACTCGGTTTACTATGGTAAATCCTGATGACAGAAACCCTTTAATACCGTGTTGCAGCCAAAATTCAAAGTCAGTCAGGTTAAACAAAACAGGCAGTTTTGTATTTCGCCGCAGAGAGAGCACCGGAGATCACCGCCTACCACCAACTGCCGTCCAACTGTCTGGACATTCCCCTTCCACACATTAATCCCTGCTGACATATTAGATGTGAGACATTTAACTGGGTATTTGTCTGCTCGATATAAGAAATTTGCCAAGGCTTCATACGAACCCAAGAGTGCCACCTCTAGTACAATTGCCGGGTTATTGGCATCTGCCCAGATCCACCAACTTGCATACGTTAGTTGAACAGCCTCCAACATCAACATCTCATCAGCATACAGGGACAGTTTTTCTGTAATCCCCGCTATATGCCATCCTTCTGTCCTACAGCAATTGTTGATCAGGATAGACAGGGCATCACAAGCGCAAACAGAAGCGGGGACAATGGGCATCCCTGTCACGTGCCCCTATTCAAAGGGGATGTAATGTGTTTTTCACTGATGGTTTCTAAATGTTGAATGTTATTCTTCATTTTTTTGAACAACGCATTGAAAACTGATTACACCTGCACAAAAAAAAAACTTGTGTGCAAAATCATCAGTTTTTCCTCGAACAGACCCTGACTCATTCCATATCACTCATGTGAAGCCTAAAGGGGTTTTCTGAGAGTCTGATGTTGATGATCCATTCTCAGGATGGGTCATCAATATCAGATCAGCTATTGTATACCAGCTGTGTTTGGTATGGCAGCTCAGCCCCATTTACTTGAATGTGACTGAGCTGCATGTAGGCCACGTGACTTATGAATGTGATGTTACTGGCTTAGGCAGGGGTGTAGCTAAAGGCTCATGGGCCCTGGTGCAAGAGTTCAATTGTAATTGCAGTGGTGAGCAGGTAAACAGAGCAGAGAATGCAGAGCTCGTACAAAAAAACCCCAAAAAATGGACAACCCCTTTAACCCCTTCCCGACCAGCGCTGTACATGTACGGCGCTGTGGGAAGTGACTTCCCGACCAGCGCCGTACTGCTACGGCGCGCTGATTGGGCGGGTGCAGGAGCTGCACCTGATGTATGCACCAGCATTGGTGAAAACACCGATGCCGGTGCATTAACCCTTCATGTGCCGCGGTCAGCGCTGACCGCGGCACATGCGATGCGGGCGGTGGGAAGGGGTTGCCATCGGGTCCCCACGCTGCTGTGACGGGGACCCGATGGCTGAGATAGCAGCAGGATGCCTTCCTTAGGCATCCGGCTGCTATCTACGGAAGCCTGTGAGATCCAGCCCCCTGGATCTCACAGGCAGTGTGCTGGAAGTGTATTACATTGAGTAATACACTTCCAGCCAATGCATTACAATACAGAAGTATTGTAATGCATTGTAAGGGGATCAGACCCCCAAAAGTGAAAAAAAGTGTAAAATAAGAAAGTTAAAAAAAGTGAAAAAAATAAAGTTTTACAAACAAAAAGTTCAAGTCCCCCCCCCCCAAAAAAGCGTCATTTTTACAAAATAATATAAAAAAAATTGTAAAAAATAGTGAAAAAAAAAATCGACATATTAGGTATCGCCGCGTCCGTATCGACCGGCTCTATAAAAATAGCACATGATCCACCCCGTCAGGTGCACGCAGTAAAAGAAAAAAAAAAAAAAAAAACTGTGCCAAAACAGACATTTTTTGGTCACCTTCCCTTACAAAAAGTGTAATAGCAGGTGATAAAAAAAGCGTATGTACCCCAAAATGGTACTAATCAAACCGTCATCTTGTCCCGCAAAAAATGAGACCCTACCTAAGACAATCGCCTGAAAAATAAAAAAAATATGGCTCTCAGAAAATGGCAACACAAAAAATATTTTATTTTGTTCAAAAAATAAATCTAATGTGTAAAACTATCCAAAAATAAAAAAGTTAGACATATTGGGTATCTCCACGTCCGTAACAACCTGCTCTATAAAAATATTGCATGAGATGGCCCCCCAGGCGAATGCTGTAAAAATTTTTTTAAAAAAACTAAGCCAAAACAGACATTTTTTCCCTTTTGCCTCACAAAAAGTGTAATAGCAGGCGATCAAAAAGACGTATTTACCCCAAAATGGTACCAATCAAACCGTCATCTTGTCCTGCAAAAACGATACCCTACCTGAGACAATCGCCTGAAAACTGAAAAAAATATGGCTCTTTGAAAATGGCAACACAAAATAATGATTTTATTCTGTTCAAAAAATAAATCTAATGTGTAAAACTATCCAAAAATAAAAAAGTTAGACATATTGGGTATCGTCGCGTCCGTAACAACCTGCTCTATAAAAATATTACATGAGATGGCCCCCCGGGTGAATGCTTAAAAAAAAAAAAAAAACATGCCAAAACAGCTATTTTTTTCACCTTGACTCACAAAAACTGTAATACCAAGCGATCAAAAAGTCTTATGTACCCCAACATGGTACCAATCAAACCGTCATCTCGTCCCGCAAAAAATGAGCCCCCACATAAGACAATAACTCAAAAAATTAAAAATCAACGGCACCCGCAAACCAATCCATCAAAATCTGTTCTGCAAAATCCATATGGCGCTCCTTCTGTTTTGAGTCCCCACACCAGTTTACCACCACATATGGGGTGTTGCCGTATTCAGGAGAAAATGGGTAACAAATTATGGGGTGCTTTTCTCCTTTTACCCCTTGTGAAAATGAAAAATTTGGGGCTAAACAACATTTTATTGGAAGAAATGAAATTCTTTTTTTTCATTTTCACAGCCAAGTGTTTCCAAATTCCGTAAAAAGCTTAGGGGGTCAAAGTGGCCAGTACCCCCCTTAATATATTCTTTGAAGGGTGTAGTTTCCAAAATGGGGTCACTTTTTGAGGGTTTCCACTGTAGGGTACGTCAGGGTCTCTCAATTACAAAATGGTGCCTAAAAACTATTCTAGCAAAATCTGCCTCCAAAATCCGTATGGCGCTCCTTTCCTTCTGACCACTGCCACAAACCCATAGAGACGTTTACCACCACATATGGGGTATTTCTGTAAACTGCAGAATCAGAGTAATGAGTATTGAGGTTTAGTTTGCTGTTAACCCTTGCTGTGTTGCAAGAAAAAAATTATTAACATGAATAATCTACCAAAAAAGTGAAATTTTGAAATTTCACCTCCATTTTCCTTTAATTCTTGTGGAACACCTGAAGGGTTAACAACGTTTGTAACAGAAGTTTTTTTTTATAACTTGAGGGGTGTAGTTTCTAAAATGGGGTCATTTATGGGGGGTTTCATTATGTAAGCCCCTCAAAATCACTTTATATCTGAATTGGTGCTTAAAAAAAATGGTTTTGGAAAATATGGTGAAAATTTTAAAAATGGCTTCTAAACTTCTAAGCCCTCTAACGTCCTAAAAAAGTAAAATTTCATTTACAAAATGATGCCAACATAAAGTAGACATATGGGGAATGTAAAATAATAACTATTTTTGGAGGTATTACTGTGTATTTTGAAAGTAGAGAAATGGAAATTTGGACATTTTCCAAATTTTTGGTAAATTTGGGATTTTTTCATAAATAAGGGTGAAATATATTGACTCAAATTTATGACTGTCATGAAGTACAATGTGTCACAAGAAAACAATCTCAGAATGGCCTGGATAAGTAAAAGCGTTCCAAAGTTATTACCACATAAAGTGACACATGTCAGATTTGCAAAAAATGGCCCGGTCAGGAAGGTGAAAACAGGCCCGGGGTTGAAGGGGTTAAAGACATACAGTACTTGGAAAACATAACATACAGCACTACAGAACACACAGATTAATACAGTGTCACATATGTACCTCTTACATCCTGTGATGTCTCTTCTGATGTAGATATTCTCTTTCCTCATCCTCTCCGTTCAGACCAGACCGCCATGGTGACTTCTTTCAGCCGTGTCCCGTCTCTTCAGAGTTTAACAAACAGACATCTTACTTTCCTACTTTTCCATCCCCCTCCCCACCTTCTCAACACCCCATCCTGCCACCCCAATATTGTGTCCACTGTGGCCCTCAATACTATCCTGCAGAAACAGTACCCCTGAAAATGCTGGAACCACACAGCTGCGCCAGTAAAATTAAGGGTTCTACCTGCTATCCTTATATACAGTTTCTAATTGAACTGTGTCAGTAAAACTAAGGGTACTACCTGCTATCCTTATATACAGTTTCTAATTGAACTATAATCTTCTAGTAGGAGGGATGGAGTAGAGATGCACAGTTTAAACAAAAACAAAGTTGCAATTTCTGTTTTATAGATTTATATAGAGTTTCAATGCCAGTCTATGGGAATGACTAAGCTGTTTTTTTTTAGACATAAACGAGTCTTCAGACACAAACAGACCTAAACCAGACAGTCAGAAGGTCAGTGTGTCTGTTTTTTTGCCTCCAAAACTTTGCATAGGTATAAAATCCTAAAATCTCTCAGTATTAGCTGGCTATACATTAAACCGTTCAACAGTGCAGTGCAGCTATAGTGCAATAACAGTACAAATGAACATGATATATTACGATAAACATATAAATGCAGTTCAACAATATGAAACAGCACAACAGCAAAAGTCACAGTGCAAGTGCAATAAAGTAGTAAGTTAATGGCTTTGCATTGTGTCAATAAGAGCAAATGTCCACAAATATTCATAATCCAAAATACCCTTGCTCCATGGTACTACAATACCACCATTATTGTTGCTGCCCATACACAGCTATTGGGAAAAGACTACACTGTAATATACTTTGGAACTGTGCTTATTGCTGCTATTTGTATTACTACTACTATCACTACTAATACTACTCACACCATCAATTTAGTAAAGAGAAACTGTATTTATTGTAACCAATGGGCTTTGTCATTGACTCCACCATCCATTTGCCAGTCCCTACATCTGCTTTTCTGCCTTGCACCCATCTACCTAACATCAAAGGCACCACATCTAACACTAGGCAGGAGCACCCAAAAAGCCGAGGGTGTGCCCCGAGGGAAGAAAGGTGCTCTACATGACTCCAGGGATTGCCACTGTGAACCTCTACCACTCCTATCATTGCCACTACTACCAATCTCCTCCTTCTGGCTCTCCTTATGCGAGCTTTCTGTACATAGATACAATATGGCCCAAGATAATAGATGCCCTTTTAGACGTGTTAGTGATGGTGAGAAGGTTGCTTGAATAACTCATAAGTAAATGGATATATGCGTTAGATACACTGTTCCAGTTTGAAGTGACATTACGATCAAAATTTGTTTCCTCAGATATTAACAATTAAGCCTATATGTGAATATTCTATTTATTTTGTTTTACAAAAATCAGGTAAATCATTTTCTGGATATCATTTGTTAAAGTCACTCCATGTTTTCTACTTCCTTTCCCGATTCTTTAACTTCCTCCTTTGAGTGGACTTTTGGCGCAGCAAACAGCATTGCTTTACTTTCTCAGTCCGAACGTTCACTGCAACCTGAGAGGAAAGGAGATGTGAGACTCAATTAGAGTATCATATATTACACTGATAAGTGCAGTGCTCCTCTGTGGACATCTTTGTCACGAAAATGGGTGGAGTTAGACTCTATAATTATGTACTCATTGCACTTTAATTATTGTTGAATGGTGACTCAAAGGGGTTGAAACATTGCTAATCTTCATGTTCATGCTGCGACTTCTTCCTAATCACTGCTCTAGGCATCAGGCTTGGACTGGCCCACAGGGGCACAGGTGAATCCCCTGGTGCGCCCCCGAGCAAGGTGGGCCCCAGGTTCCCCCCTCTCTGCACAAGTGGCACATGGTATAGTATACTGACTGCACTACATTTAGGTAGGCAGCATAGAGCATCTCACCCAACCTATGCTCATATAAAAACTGTGTAGATTATTTAATAAACTACCTAGTTTATTATTATAAATGCATAGGAAGGCTGAAATGACTTGTAGGTAGACCAGCCAGAATAATCTTTTGCCAGTCATTACAGTCATTACAGTACTCTGTAGTGCTTCCGTGAAGTTCCGTGTCTCCGTTCTACACTGGCCTTCCGGATTATGAACCCATTCAAGTGATGTGTGGGGCACATGGTCAATGCCCGCATATTGTGGACCCGCTGTTTGCGGGCCGCAATACGGGCACACCGTGTGAATGAGCCCTTACATTGTTGTCAGTGATGGATCCGTTTTATTTTCTGTTTTTATGACTGGGCACAAAACTGCAGCTTGCAGTGGTTTCGTGTCCGGTCACAAAACAGAATGCTAACAGAATGGAAGACATCCGGATGCATCCTTAACCCCTTCGCGACCAGCGCCGTACATGTACGGCGCTGGGGCGATGCGGGCACATGGCGCCCGCTCGCGGGTGCGGCGGGCGTCATGGCCGGCAAGTCTCTGCTGTTTCTAACAGCAGAGACTTGCCGCTACTTACCGCCATCGGCGGCGTCTTCCGGGGTGACTAGATGCCGTGATCACACGTGATCACGGCATCTAGTTGCGTCTAAACCCGTAAGCGTTCGCTTCCGGGTGGTGTACAGACACCCCGTGTGGCCAATCGGGGTGTCTGTACACCATATGAAAACTGTAATCCTCGCTGGTGAGGATTACAGTTTTCAAAGTGCAATTCTTATTCTGGCCACTAGATGGCAGGCCAGGATAAGAAATGAGCAATTCATGGATTTCTGAGTCTATAAAACCCAGAATTGCTCATAAAGAAAAAAAAAAAGCCACAATTTATAAGCCCATATTTGAGCTTTCTAAATAGTAAAAAAAAAATTAAAAAAAATGTTAAAAAATATATAAAAAATAAAAAAGATGTAAAAGTTCAAATCACCCCCCTTTCCGTATAAGTAAAAAATAAATACCTAAATAACAATAAATATAGACATCATGGGTATCATCGTGACCGAAAACGCCCGTACTTTTAAAATATAAAAAAAAAAATTCAATACGGCGAATTGTGTGGCGGAAAAAAGCGTCCAAATGGCGATTTGGCGTTTTTTGTCGCTTTTTTTTTCTAAAAAAAATTAAATAAAAAGTGATCAAAAAGTCATACACACCCCAGAATGGTATCAATAAAAACTTCAGATCGTCCTGCAAAAAATGAGCCCCCATACAGCTCTGTACACATAAATACCAAAAAGTTATAGGGGTCAAGATTTGACAAGGAAAAAAAAAGGGCAACTTTCTAATTATTTTATCACTATGAAAACGCAGGAAAAACTATACATATTAGGTATTGCCAGATTCGTACTGACCAGTAGAATGAAAGTAACGGATCAGTTTTAATGCACATCGAACGCTGTAAATAAGAAGCCCGTAGAACTGTAGCGGAATAGCGTTTTCTTTGCAATTTCACCCGGTTTGGAATTTTTTTCCCGCTTCCCACTACACCGTATGCAATATTAAATGGTGGCGTTGGAAAGTACAACTTGTCCCGCAAAAAACAAGCCCTCATACAGCTATGTGAACAGAAAAATAAAAGAGTTATGGCTGTTTGAAGGCAGGGAGCGCAAAACGAAAATGCAGAACCGAAAAAAGCTCCGGGCTCGAAGGGGTTAATGGATCTCTTTCCATTCAGAATGCATGAGGACTAAACGGAAATGTTTTTTTTCCGGTATTGAGATCCTCTGCCGGATCTCAAAATCGGAGAACAACAACGCAAGTGTGAAATAGGCCTTAGTCTAGTCTAAATTTGTGCTTTCTAAATAAGGATTAGTAAATCTGCACCTCTGTTCTGGTATAAGGTCATAAGCACACATAGGATTTGTTGTACAATTCTTCTCATGAACAACCAGGTAAATCTTTATCCGCTGCATTTCTGTCTTTTTATGAACTCAGACCTTCCATCCTACAAGTTCACATAAGGGAAACTGCAGGTTAGTGCATGACTGGGTGATCATGCCTCATCATCTATTGCCTTCATCATACATTGGTCATGCTTCACCTTGTGCTGTGAGAATTTAGGTGCCAAAGTGTCACTGGGGAGGTGATGTTCCATAACCTGTGGAGTTTTGTACAATTTTGTACTCATATACAAATGTTAGCATTGTGACACCAATCTTGCTAAGCAATATTAGACATGTCACAATATTAAATGTGATGTGTTTTGTCATGTGTTGTTACTGGCAGTTTTAAAAGGCACCTTGTAACATAACAAGAAGTAAAATGAAGTTTATGTTTCCTATCTCCAATTCTTCAAACGGCATTGTAGCTATGTGTATGACCTCAGTCTGCACTACCAGCTGTGTACAGCGCAGCAAGGAGTGCTCTATATTCAGCTACAGCACATAGAGGAGCTTGAAATCCCTTCCAAACAGCAGGCTGCCCAAGAAATTAACTTCTCTCTTCAAACAGATTTATTTTACATCACTGGTGTGTGAGATGATTTTGTGTGTTTTTTTTCTAACTGGCTGGTGTGTAGTACTAGATTATATTTGAAGCAAGTATAAATGTCTCATGAAAAAGTAAGTGAAAGGGGCAGTCTTTAGCTTATATATATATATATAGATATATATATATATCTATATATATATATCTATATATATATATGAAATGTCTTAAGACACTTCAGACATTCTGTGTAATTTCTTCCTTCCTCTAGCCATCCTTTTCTCTTTCCCTACCTTCCTTCTCTCTCTCTCCCTTCCTCCTGCTGTCCGTCCATGTGGGTAATAAGCACGTCATACAACTCTGACTCCATGTATATCAGAATAAAATAGGATCTGATTGTCAGATCTTTTTGTCCCACAACTAGGAAAGGGATTTATAGGATTATAAGCACATGGCTGAGAAACAATGTCCCACTTCTTCATGGGTTTTGTACGGTATTGCAGCTCAGCTCCATTGAAGTGAATACGGTTGAGCTGCAGTGACATATACAACCTGTGGACAGCTGTGATGCTGTTTTGGTGGATGCAGCTAAGATTTTTTTGCTGTGTAAAATCCTTTTAAAGTGTCACAGCATCTCCTTGAAATATGAACGCTCTTTCTTCTTCCTCCCTTCTACATCTCCGTCCTGCCTTAATCCTTCCTTTGCTCTCTACTCTTTTTCATTCCTATCTCACTGCCTTCCATTGCTTTCTTTTTTCCTGACGGTAATATGCAGCTTTCATACACCTTCTTACAAAAGCTTCAGAATTAGACTGAAATCCAACCTTTTTTTCACCCACAAACAATGGGTCTCATATACTAAAAAATGCTGTTTCACATGCCACTATTAGTGAAAACCCTAACTGAATAGGTTGTGGTAGATTTTTTAAAAGCAACATGGCTCTTAATAAATTTGTTGCATGTGTGATATCCATGCAGTAGATATAAAAACTTATGACAATTAAGAGTTGGTGTAAATTTCAGTTTCAGTTTTCTGGTATAAATTATTGTAAAAGTGCCAGGCCTTGCTGGCCTTGTCTCATTTGGCTAAGCTCCACCCATTTTTTGTGGTTAGGGCAGTGGAGAAAGGCAAAAAGTCACAAAAATGTTTGTGCAAGCTATTGTAAATGACCTCCAGTGTGTAAAAGGATCAGGCTGAGACTGGCCCACAGGTGAATCCCCAAATGGGCACTGAGCAAGGGTAGGCCTCTGAGCAAGGGTGGACCCCCAGTCTCCACCCCCTGCACAAGTAGCACATGGCACAATAGACTGGCTGCACTAAATATAGCGAGGCAGAATACTGCATCTTAATCAGCCTATATCTATATAGAAAACTGGGTAGATTATTTGGCAAAATTACCCAGTTTATTATTATAGATGCATCAGGTGGCTGAGATGACTTCTGGGTATTGAGGCAGTCCACCTTCTTGAATTAGCTTCAGGGACCACCATAATGAATCAACTTGAGCGTCTTGTTGCTGCCTGCCGCTGTGTAATTGCATGTGGCTGTATAGTTGATGATTTTTATTGGTGGGCCTTAGGGAGCCCAGTCCAACAACAATTGGAAAAATATATAACATATGCCCAGTTAAAACAGCCGTGTGTTTCTATCACAGTCTGTAAACCAAGGTTTTGTATAATAATAGTATAATTTCACAAAAAAAAGCTTAATTAAGTCAAATATGAAAATGTGAAACAGCTTAAATAGAAATGATGTGATGCCAGCACTTCCATCACTCTATGGTCACAGCTGCCAGAGTGTCTGTTTTCTCCCATGCTCCATGCTTGGGCCTCTTTTGGCCATCTCAGCTTCCTGCCTGTTAGTGCCTGTTCCCTTAGGGCCTGCGTCCTCTTCCTGGCTCTTTAAAGGCCAGTGCATGTGGCCTAATTGGTCCCCATTCAAAGACTTCTTTTATTGGGTTTTTTAAGCTTTCTAACTTGCCTAGCCCCTGTAAAGGTGTTTTGTATCTTCTGGACTCCTGGCTTGACCTCTGCCTGCTGAAGTTTAGTCATCTTACTCTTGTTTCTTTGCAGTGGCTCCCTGATGTTCTCCTTATTATTTATATACCCATTCAACTGCTACATGATGATTTGTTTCCCTCTTTATGCACTGAAGCTGGCACGTTCCCTGAGTTTTTCCAGCAAGATGGTGCACCACCACATTATGAGTGTCAGGTCCGAGCATTCCTAAATGAACCGTTTCCTGGAAAGTGGATTGGTCATTGTGGGCCAGTTGAATGGCCCCCAAGGTCTCCTGATCTGACCCCTTTAGACTTTTATCTTTGGGGTCATCTGAAGGCAATTGTCTATGTTGTGAAGATACGAGATGTGCAGCACCTGAAACTACGGATACTGGAAGCCTGTGCTAGCATTTCTTCTGCGGTGTTGCTATCAGTGTGGGAAGAGTGGGAGAAGAGGGTTGCATTGACAATCCAACACAGTGGGCAGCACTTTGAACACATTTTATAAGTGGTCAGAAACTTGTAAATAACTCATAAAAGAATAAAGTTACGTTAAAACCAATCACACCATTGTTTTTCTTGTGTAATTCTCCATAAGTTTCATGTGTCACATAACCCTCTTCCCATTGAAAAAACTAAAGTTGGATCCAAAATGGCAGACTTCAAAATGGCCGCCATGGTCACCACCCATCTTGAAAACTTTCCCCCCTCTCATATACTAATGTGCCACAAACAGGAAGTTAATATCACCAACCATTCCCATTTTATTTAGGTGTATCCATATAAATGGCCCACCCTGTAGAGTTGCACTAAACATGAACGCTAAGCTGAGCTGATAATGGCTGATTATGCTTTTATATTTGACCACGCTGTATTCTACAGATATCCGTTTTTGTATTCTGAATTGTATTCTGCCTTCTATTTTGTCCAGCAAACAATAGTCAATGTGCCATGATAAATAAATGCACAGGACATTACTTCAAAGGAAACCTATTTTATGTTCTCAATAAAGCATGTTTGAAGGCATATTACTTTATATTTTTATAGATGCCTACTGGCATCAAATATAGACTTTTTCCTAAGGACATGAAATAGAGGGTTTTTTTCTGAAATTTTCCTTAGTTCTTTTACAGTTAAGATAAAATACATTTTAACAATACAACATAGTATTACTATAAAGGAACAAGCAGTTAGATGCTACAAAGAAAAGAAAATACTGAGCGCATCTGGCACTCAGATCATAGAGCCTAAAGGTGATCATGTCAATTGTCAAAGCGGCAAAATGGGGTGGGGTGCGAAGGAAGCACGGGGTTATTGTAGCTAAAATGTATCAAAATCTATTTTTTGTGTTTTTTGCACAGTAACGTTTTGCATATTTTACTTGTTTTATGCTCAGTACTTTATATTTCTGTCTGCATGTTATATATATGTAATATAATGAGGCCAGGGCCAACATCCAAGGTATGAATCTTTGACATGATTGTGTCCCTAAACTTTCATTTCCTTGTATGTTTTTTTAAAGTGTGCTAGCTGTAAAAATAACACTGTTGACATGACTTGTTTTAGTAATTACTTGTATTCTTAGTTTTAAGTGTTTTGCTGTCCTAAGCACATTTATTTCTGCCTCCCTTTGTACAGTCCGGCTTACAGCCACGGCATGTTGAGATGATCTCATCCACTTCTGGCCACACGGGTGTCATCCTGTAAACACTGTACTAACATAAATTGGCTGCCGCAGTAACTTGACTGGCATGGCACATTTTCATAGTGTTCAGGTAAACCAGATCTGTCAGAGAACTGTAGTCCTGAGAATGGAGAGAGATATTAAAGGTGGGTATATGTTTATTTTTTTAAATTCAGTTTCATTTTGTTAGTCGTTTTGTAAGTCTGGAAACCCATTTAACATTTTTGTCTGCCCTAGACAACCAAGGATGTTAGGATTACCGGTAATCACTTCAGTAACTTTGACTCCAGGGATAATGGATACTAAAAAAGGCTCTACTGTACATGAAAATGCATATAATTTTTTGGATGGAATGCATAGAAAAAGGAAGACTGCCATGTTTTTTATACATTTTTATGGTATTTACATTTAAAATTAATAGATAGCAAAAGCTTTATCATATAAGTCATTATAAGTATGGAGATACCTGATATGTTTGTTTTAACTTTTTTTTAACTTGTTGCAGGAATTTTACTTTAAAGAGGACCGTTTTCTATGGTTTGAGTGTTATAAACTGGTATGCCTACCAGATAGGTGAACAAGTACACTTGTAAATGCTTTTTTGTTTTTCAAAAATATTGCTCCATGGGGACGCTGTGCCCCCTGCTATTTTTGCACCTCATATGTTAATTTTCACCATTGTTACAGGAAGAAGGAAATGCCGGCATTTCTAAATGGGCATTTCCTTCTTCCTGCTTGTGACGCCAGGGAGCGCTTCACACCCAGGGAGAAAAAATAGCTCACCTTCTCCCTGGCTGTGACGCGCTCTGAAGCGTTTGGATGGTATCACAGGCAGGGAGAAAGAGATGCCCACTGACAAACGCTGGTGTCTCCGATGGTGGAAATTAACATATACGATGGCAAAAATAGATAGCACAGCACAGTGCTGCATTTTTGAAAAAAAAAAAAAAAGCATTTATATGTGGAGGTGTTCACCTATCTGGTAGGCATACCAGTTTATAATACTCCAATGATAGGTCCTCTTTAAATTACTTTTGTGAATCATAATGTACTGTCATTCATTGATATTTGAGTACCTTAAAGAGGTTTTCTTGTGGAATAATTTTGTATAAAAAATGTACTGAAGGGGTAAAAAATAAAACCTAATGACTACTTAACACCTCACCTCAACTCCCCACCTCTGCCATCTTGGCACTGTTCCAGTTACTGCTGTTCTCCACTTCCTGGTCCGGAATTCGACACACACAGAAAATGTCATGGTATGTCCACTCTGGGCCATTGATTGGCTGAGCGGGCGGTCAAGCCGTTTTCTGTGTGTTGAGCCCGGGTACAGGAAGTGGAGAGCAGGTGTGACTGGAGTACCTTCTACTTTTTTTTTTATACAAAATGCCTGTGAATGTAAAATGCATAAGAGCATACATCATTACTTGACAGCTAGTCCTCTTCCTTTGTTCATGCTGCTGCCTACTGAGAAGGTGGAGAGGATGAGTTTAGAAGTAGTGGCATACATAGGGGTTGTAGTAGTCATGGTGGTTGTCTTCCTCAGCACTTCCTGAGGTCATGCAGTGAAAATGATGATCCAAATTGTAATGCGGTGCGTTACAAGGACGAGGTTTTGGTGCAACAAATCCACTGTATTTTACTGAAACCGGTCAATGGGAGATTCACACAAGCACTTTATACATGAAATGCAATCTTTACAGCTGACATAAGTAATTCCAGAGGTTGTATATGGCGGCCCGTTTCTCCCTTTTAATCAGACTGTACAATATATACAGTCTCTGAACAGAGGCA
>ONZH01005076.1:0-82224 GCA_900303285.1 Rhinella marina | reverse complement strand
AGAAAGTGTCACCTGGACAGAAAATACGGATTGTAGTGAGTGTACTGAACTGTGACAGACAGAATGGTTCCACGCAGCTGTGTGAAATGGATTTGTATCACTGAGCTAAAACAACAAAAAAACTATTTTTTTTATATATTTTTTTTATATAGTTTTTTTGTAGTTTTGTTTTTTTTGGAACGTGATGTGCAGAAACTATCGTAGACCTAACTCACACCCTGTTAATGGTGGCTATTTTGACTGCGACCCAGACAAATGTCCACAGAGATATTTTTGATCAAGCTATATACGTGACAGCAAAAGACCTGGTTGGATTAAGTGAAGTACAAGAAAGTGTCATCTGGACAGAAAATATGAATTGGAGTGAGTAGACAGCTGAACTGTGACACAAAGAATGGTTCCACACTGCTGTGTGAAATGGATTTGTATCACTGAGCTAAAACAACAAAAAAACTATTTTTTTTATATATTTTTTTTATATATATTTTTTGTAGTTTTGTTTTTTTGGAACGTGACGTGCAGAAACTATCGTAGACCTAACTCACACCCTGTTAATGGTGGCTATTTTGACTGCGACCCAGACAAATGTCGCACAGAGATTTTTTTGATCAAGCTATATATGTTACAGCAAAAGACCTGGTTGGATTAAGTGACGTACAGAAAGTGTCACCTGGACAGAAAATACGAATTGGAGTGAGTGTGCTGAACTGTGACACACAGAAAGGTTCCACACTGCTGTGTGAAATGGATTTGTATCACTGAGCTAAAACAACTAAAAAACAATTTTTTTTATATATTTTTTTTTATATTTTTTTTTCGTTGTTTTGTTTTTTTTGGAACGTGACTGCAGAAACTATGTCGACCTAACTCACACCCTGTTAATGATGGCTATTTTGACTGCGACCCAGGCAAATGTCGCACAGAGATTTTTGTGATCAAGCTATATACGTTACAGCAAAAGACCTGGTTGGATTAAGTGACGTACAGAAAGTGTCACCTGGACAGAAAATACGAATTGGAGTGAGTAGACAGCTGAACTGTGACACACAGAATGGTTCCACACTGCTGTGTGAAATGGATTTGTATCACTGAGCTAAAACAACTAAAAAACTATTTTTTTTATATATTTTTTTTGTAGTTTTGTTTTTTTTGGAACGTGACGTGCAGAAACTATCGTAGACCTAACTCACACCCTGTTAATGGTGGCTATTTTGACTGCGACCCAGACAAATGTCGCACAGAGATTTTTGTGATCAAGCTATATACGTGAGAGCAAAAGACCTGGTTGGATTACGTGACGTACAGACAGTGTCACCTGGACAGAAAATAGTGAGTGTACTGAACTGTGACACACAGAATGGTTCCACACTGCTGTGTGCAATGGATTTGTATCACTGAGATATAACAATTAAAAAAAAAGGGGTTATATATGGCGATAGCTGCACTACTAGTGCCAGCCAGCCAGCCAAGCCAGGAGACAAAAAAAAAAATTCTTGTAGCCCTTAGAAGGGCTGTTGGGTTCTTTGTGGGTGATTCCTGCCTAACAGAGAACTAAATGCAGGCCCTAACACTCTCCCTGAAACGCAGCAGCTCTATCCCTAACGACATCCAGACAGCATCTGAGCCGAGCACCGCGGCCAGTCACTAATATATTCCAGGGTCACCTGATCAGGCCAGCCGACATGTAAGGGCCCCACGTGATGCTGGGTGTACCGCAGAGTCTCCTGGCTTGTGATAGGCGCCAAAAAAGCACGATGCGGAAGTTGCCATTTCCTCGAGCATGGCAAGATACTCGTCCGAGCAGCGAGCACTTACGAGTACCCTAATACTCGAACGAGCACCAAGCTCGGACGAGTATGCTCGCTCATCTCTATTTATTATCCATACCTGTATATGGTCACAAGAGGAAAGATGCTATGCTTACATAGCCACTAATCTGCCACTGATTCAGCAGTGGCAAACCGGGGTTTTCAACTGCTAAATCCACAACCAAAACTCCCCTACAATGTTCCCATTGACTTTAATGTTAAAAACTCCACCTTGTGCACACAGAGTAAAACGTGAGATGATTTTTCGGTAACTGATTTGAAAAACACTTGAGAAGTGATATTTTACTTCTTAGAAGCGGATTTGAATCTGCTTCCAAGAAGTATAGAAGTCGATGGGGAAGCAGAGAAACCTCAACCAAAAACTCTTGTAAGACTCTTATAAAAACTTCTCTAAAACCTTCTCCAAAAGCAACCTGTTTTCAACTAGTAATCTGTCACTAATCTGCTGCTTATTGTTTTGTTGTGGGCGACATCAGCCGAGATTATGCTCTCTTGTTTCCAAATTCTATGCAACTGACAAGCTTGGGGAGCCAGATGAGAGGCAGACAGAGATGTAGCATCTCAGAATGAGTCCATTTAATTAAAGCAGGAACAGAATTTTTATAACACAGCACACATGGCTCTATGCCAAAAAGAGTATAGGTGACAGTTTGACACATGATAAAATATGCCAGTGTAGTATACAGTAAGATGTTTACAAAGTATTCTTACGTCAAACAACAGATATCTCCAGAACTTCCTCTACCCCTACTTCTCCCTATTACAAAAAACAACTTCTCAAAACTTTTAGAAAAATAAGCTGTACCATTAAATAGTCATTAGAGATGAGCGAATCATTGAAAAAAATATTCGCCAAACTTTTCCTAAAATTCGTGTATTCGACGAATAGATTCGTTGTATTTGCGTACAAAATATACATTATTATGTGCTATTAGCGAACATTCGCTCACTAATAACGATTGTTCATTTACAAAATGTACGCAACTTCTTAGAAGACGTACGCATGAGCGTACAAATAGCTTACGAATCTCAGCGTACTATTGTCTAAGCGATTACGTAATACGCAGGCACGTACGAGGAGAGGCCGCGGTGTGCACTCCTCAGAGGCAGAGCGAATATTCGAGACACATATATGGTAAATAGTGCAAATACATTATTATAAGTATAATATAAACATTTTAAATATCACCTACCTACAGTAGTATGCTCACGGACATGTTTAAGTCTCTTTTCTTCTGATGCTTGCCATAGAACTGGAGCAGAGTCCCAAACTCAGTCGCAATTTGTAATCCACATAGGCAAAATTGTAATCCAAATGGGTAAAAAAATAGCAGCAATGGTTCCCTTTAAAAAAACCCTCTTTCGAGGGGCTCCCCAAATAACCTGAAAAGGGTGAAAAAAGGGATGAGGCGCACGTATGCGCAACTTGGATAAAAAAACTTTTTTTTGATGGGGGGAGCCCTAACAATCCATGGCCATCTGGGTGAGGACAAACGCGGGGCAACAAAACTAAAAACAAGGGCCAATTAGTGCCCACCCTTCAGGATAAGTCCATGTTGTGGCTCCCATAAAAACTGCTGGAATTACTTAAAGGCCAGTAGGTCCTCCTCACTGCTGCTGGAGCTAAAGGACATGAGAGGGCGCTCCTGCCTCATCATGAAAGTGGCCCTGGCTGCGGCAGCAGACCCCCGCTGACCTCTCAAGGATGGTCTTCTTGGTGACTGGGCTGTCACACTGGCAAAGGCAGTGGTAACTTTGGCCCTGCCCATCACTCTGTAGTGGCCAGATCCTCCTGCCGGCATACCAGGTGACAGAATCTCCAGCTGTACTGGTAATGGTAACGGTCTTCCACGAGCGGCGGACTGTGCGGCCTGCAACTGCCATGGGCATGGCAGTTGGTAGTGGTACTGTACCACAGTTGGATGGTACACAAAAGTGTTCGTGGTCATCTTTCCCACATGAAAGATCGGTGGTATCGGTGGTATCGGTGGCGGTGGCGGCAAATCAGGAATCAGGGGTTCTGGCTGATCCTGACCTTGGAATTTCTCTTCAAATCTCAAGGTCACACGCCTCTTCTGCGGCCTGGGCCTCCTCACTCCAGTCTTCCGGGGGCGCTGCAGGAGTAGGTGGTCACTTTAAGATTTTCACCCCAGTAGCAAAGGGGCCTTGGAGGCTCTTCATGGGAGTATACTCCACGTAATCCCCTCCATGGAGATTGTGGCGTATTGGCGGAAGATACAGCCGCTTAACTGAACGGCGGTTAACATATAATTCCTCCGCCGTCTCCTCATCGCCGATGAAACTGACTTCCCGCTCCACGTTGAACCAAATAACGGTTCCCCTTCAGCGCTCCAGCTTAGGGTCACCGGACCGTGGGTGCTCCAAAACTTGCACCACCCACTCCTACACCAGCTTTTTATATTCCCAGAGGGTGTGGGCGTTCCGGGTGACAGCCTCAGGGACCATCAAATTCTGGCGTAAGGAGTAGCTCTTGCGCAGCGGAGCGGGAACTCTTGCCGCCTCCGCCTTGTCAGCCAGTGGAGTCACCACCACAGCAGGCACCTCATTCGACTTCCTGTTGAGTTGTGAGAGATAGATCTCCTCCGGTTCCTTCTCCTCATAGGGGTCGTCTGCCCACAACATGCTTCCCCAGTCAGGACCTCGCTGTCTCACCGCCATCTTACTCTGCTGACTTGCCACGTCTTCCTCGCACGCAGGAGAAGTGGGAGGAACTACCAGGGAGGAGTCTGCATCGCTGAATAGAATTCGTACGCAACAGCAGGGAGGAGTCAGTGCAACAGCGTATAGAGTAACTAAATTATTTGTAGAATAGCGTATAATTTAGAGGACAAACTACGTAGCGATGCGTACAAAAGCGAAGAGAATCGCCTAATATTCGGATTCGCTTCGCAGCTGAAAAATCCCAAGATTCGATACGAATCGATGAATCGCTTCGCTCATCTCTAATAATCATATTAAACCTTTTGATTTAAAGGGGTTGTCCCACGAAAAATATTGTACAGTTTTCAAACCAGCACCTGGATCTGAATACTTTTATAATCGCATGTAATTAAAAATCTTGCTTAGCCACTAAGTTATTCAATAAAAAGTAAAAAGTATCTGTAAAGCGCCACCTAATGTTTGTTTATTTTCTTATTTCTTTGTCCGGCTCACTGAGAATGCCGCACATGCTCAGTTTCATCCTTCAACTGTCTCCAGAGCTGTGATAGGGAGAGCATGGACACGCCTCCTGAGCTGCAGCAGAACAGACATTCCCTTGAGCTGTCAGCTTGATATGAGTCTAGCAGAGCAATGAATGGGGAGATCTCTGGATCCATGTGAGATACAGGGCTGGTTCTAACTTAGAAAGAGATTGTCATGTACTATATGATGTCTGATTTTCATTTTTTACATTAATCATGGCATAACCCCTTTAAAGGCTATGTTCATCTTCATAACCATTTTTATTAGGGATGAGCGAACCGAACCGTAACGAACCAGATTCGTTACGAACTTTACCGAACGTTCGGTTCGTCCCCGAACCGAACTTTCGTCAAGTTCGTATGAATCAGGTTCGTAAATAAAGTTTACTTTTTCCACAGAATAGACCAGGATACAAGGGATTATTTATTACTCCTACAATCCCTTGTATCCTGGTGTGACCCTCGTGTCAAACCACCCTTTTGGGAGGAGAATGGCCGAGATGGGTTATTATTTTCGTTCGTCCGAACGTTCGTTCGGACGAGCGAACAGAACCGTAACGAACCAGATTCGTTTAAGAACTTTTAAGACGAATCTGGTTAAAATAAAAACGGCACATCAAAACTGTACCGTTTTCACAGAATAGACCAGGATACAAGGGATTATTTATTACTCCTACAATCCCTTGTATCCTGGTGTGACCCTCGTGTCAAACCACCCTTTTGGGAGGAGAATGGCCGAGATGGGTTATTATTTTCGTTCATCCGAACGTTCGTTCGGACGAGCGAACAGAACCGTAACGAACCAGATTCGTTTAAGAACTTTTAAGACGAATCTGGTTAAAATAAAAACGGCACATCAAAACTGTACCGTTTTCACAGAATAGACCAGGATACAAGGGATTATTTATTACTTCTACAATCCCTTGTATCCTGGTGTGACCCTCGTGTCAAACCACCCTTTTGGGAGGAGAATGGCCGAGATGGGTTATTATTTTCGTTCGTCCGAACGTTCGTTCGGACGAGCGAACAGAACCGTAACGAACCAGATTCGTTTAAGAACTTTTAAGACGAATCTGGTTAAAATAAAAACGGCACATCAAATGCGTACATATTCAGTTAAGTAGCGTACCTTTGACAACGCTAGACTGTATGTTCGTTATTTGTGCGGGAATGTTCGCATTAGCGTACGTATTAGTGTAGATTCTCAAATATGCGTATATTCGTTCGTATAAGGTTCGTTTTAGGTTCGGTTCGTACGAATCCGAACTTCAAGAAAGTTCGCCGAAGCGAACCGAACCGAACTTTTCAAAAGTTCGCTCATCCCTAATTTTTATCACACCAATTCATCTTGAAAATAAAGCAACATTCCAAATAGTATTCATTTCTTACCATTGCAGATGCCATGGTAACAGACAACAAACAAGCCCCATGTAGTCTGATCCTGAAGTCATTCTAAATACTCTGTTGCCTACTTCTTAAATTTTATTTATGATAGGAAGAAGCGACAATATAGACGGGAGAATGATTACAGGATCAATCTACACAGGGCTTCTGTTTGTTGACTGTTACCATGGAGATGTTTATCTCTGCATAGGTGCTTTAGACACAAAATGGTAGGACATTGTTAATGAATAAAAATGGCAACGTTGCTTTCTTTTTCTCTTTAGATGCATTGGAGAATTACAAATAAAAAAAAATGGTTATGAAGATGGACACAGCCTTTAAGTACCAACTGCACTCAAAAACTGGATTAAGGATTAATAAGGTTTTTATCATCTGCAAAACCTCATGGTCTGAGCATCTTCAATGTTAGGGTTGAGCGAATATCTGAATTTAAGGAAAAATTATATTTGCTGCAAAGCCGAATTTCCTTGTGCTTTGTAGTAAAGAATCAATTACCTGAAATGGCAGTAAGAAAAAAACCAACAAAACATACTCACCTCGTCCATTGGACATCTTGATTGAGGATCCCACGGAAATCTCGTACACGGTGGCTTATGATGTCACCATGCTGGCCAGTGTGATGACGGCATCATGCACTGCACAAGATTTTGTGCGGTGTCCTAAATCAAGATAGCCGCGGCCACCTCTTTGCACTCATATTTATAATGTTTTGTTTTTACTGAATTAACCCCTGAAAGCCCTCACTATTATTCCCAGATGTCGCGCTCAGCGATGAACGTAGCATCTGAGGGATTCAACCATGGGGGGGCTGTACAATCATAAGTTCTCCATCATTGAGCCCGCTGCTCAAAAAGAAATGCAGTTCATGACAAAGTCATTCGTCACAAAATGAATTTCTTTATAGTATTAAGAATGGAATACCGCATATTATATAAAAGTGGTGTCAGCTAGGACTCCGTAGTCAGTAATCAGTAGTATGAAATTGCGGTATTCAGGTTATTCTTTTGCAATTAAGGTAATTTATTGTTACATTAAAGAAAGAAAGATCATGATCCAGTTACAACATTGATAACCACTCTTTAAATTGACGCTTGACAAGACGTTTCAGTCCATACAGACCTTCTTCAGCGGTGTAATAATCTGTCGTTAGGTAATCCAGCCTCCATGCTCCACACCACCACCACCGCTGAAGAAGGTCTGTATGGAGTGAAATGTCCCGTCAAGCGTCAATATAAATAGTGGTTATCAGTTACCAATTTTCAAAGTGAATTTCCTTGTGAAATTCGTCGAAGCAGCCAAATCAAATTTTTCTAAACTTCACTCAACGTTATTCAATGTACCCAAGCTTCAAGCTATAATAAATTCTGATCTGACCATAGACCCTGCCCATAGAGGATGGCCAGTATTGTTGTATGAAATCAGGAGCTTCATTTTGACAAGGAGCAACAGCCACCAGTGTGTTCATGCTGAACATTTTACGACGGTACGCACAAGGGCAGCACTACATAGCCGGTGATTTTACTATAGGCAGCATTTGTTTAACTCCTATCCTGACTGCGGGACCTGATGTTTATTCACATCTATCAATGAAGCCCTGCCGTGCCGCTCACAGTCCGTGTCTGTATTAAGCATCACCAGCATGAAAAAGAAAAGTAACATAAATATAATCAATACAAAGAACCCGCTCCACAAAGCCTGGATCATCTGTGAGAGATTGATTGAGAAAACAGCCTCAAACAGCATCTCCGGTCTTTCACCACAGTGCCAGATGTTGCTTTTCCTCAGATAGCAGTGATGCCTGCATCAGCCTCTCATCCCTGCGGGCATAATGGATCCAACAAGAATTCACATTTCTCTCAAGCGCGTCCCATGACACAGCTTAGCCTGACATAGGCATGTGATCTACAGCACCTCTTGAGATGTAACATTCAGAAATCGCTTTGAAAAATGGGCAAATGATGAATTGGCTCCTCCTGTGAGCAAATTGTTTTAAATAACAGTATACACTAAAAGTGGTTTTACATCCTGAGAAAATAGTATGAGCTCTTTGATCTTTGTTATTTTCTGTTGGGGATATTTAACCCCTTAATGACCGGGCCATTTTGCACCTTTGTGACCAGGCTTATTTTTGAAAATCTGACATGTATCACTCTATGTGGTAATAACTTTGGAACACTTTTACTTATCCAAGCCATTCTGAGGTTGTTTTCTTGTGACACATTGTACTTCATGACAGTCATAAATTTGAGTCAATATACAGTACAGACCAAAAGTTTGGACACACCTTCTCATTCAAAGAGTTTTCTGTATTTTCATGACTATGAAAATTGTAGATTCACACTGAAGGCATCAAAACTATGAATTAACACATGTGGAATTATATACTTAACAAAAAAGTGTGAAACAACTGTAAATATGTCTTGTATTCTAGGTTCTTCAAAGTAGCCACCGTTTGCTTTGATTACTGCTTTGCACACTCTTGGCATTCTCTTGATGAGCTTCAAGAGGTAGTCACCTGAAATGATTTTCACTTCACAGGTGTGCCGTCAGGTTTAATAAGTGGGATTTCTTGCCTTATAAATGGGGTTGGGACCATGAGTTGTATTGGGAAGAAGTCAGGTGGATACGCAGCTGATAGTCCTACTGAATAAACTGTTAGAATTTGTATTATGGCAAGAAAAAAGCAGCTAAGTAAAGAAAAACGAGTGGCCATCATTACTTTAAGAAATGAAGGTCAGTCAGCCTGAAAAATTGGGAAAACTTTGAAGTGTCCCCAAGCGCAGTCGCAAAAACCATAAAGCGCTACAAAGACATTGGCTCACATGAGGACCGCCCCAGGAAAGGAAGACCAAGAGTCACCTCTGCTGCGGAGGATAAGTTCATCTGAGTCACCAGCCTCAGAAATCACAGGTTAACAGCAGCTCAGATTAGAGACCAGGTCAAAGCCACACAGCAGCAGACATATCTCTATAACAACTGTTAAGAGGAGACTGTGTGCAGCAGGCCTTTATGGTAAAATAGCTACTAGGAAACCACTGCTAAGTACAGGCAACAAGCAGAAGAGACTTGTTTGGGCTAAAGAACACAAGGAATGGACATTAGACCAGTGGAAATCTGTGCTTTGGTCTGATGAGTCCAAATTTGAGATTTTTGCTTCCAACCACCGTGTCTTTGTGCAACGCAGAAAAGGTGAATGGAAGGACTCTACATGCCTGGTTCCCACCGTGAAGCATAGAGGAGGAGGTGTGATGGTGTGGGGGTGCTTTGCTGGTGACACTGTTGGGGATTTAATCAAAATTGAAGGCATACTGAACCAGCATGGCTACCACAGCATCTTGCAGCGGCATGCTGTTCCATCCGGTTTGCGTTTAGTTGGACCATCATTTATTTATCAACAGGACAATGACCCCAAACACACCTCCAGGCTGTGTAAGGGCTATTTGACGAAAAAGGAGAGTGATGGGGTGCTACGCCAGATGACCTGAATCCAATCGAGATGGTTTGGGGTGAGCTGGACCGCAGAGTGAAGGCAAAAGGGCCAACAAGTGCTAAGCATCTCTGGGAACTCCTTCAAGACTGTTGGAATACCATTTCAGGTGACTACCTCTTGAAGCTCATCAAGAGAATGCCAAGAGTGTGCAAAGCAAATCAAAGCAAAAGAAGAACCTAGGGTACAAGACATATTTACAGTTGTTTCACACTTTTTTGTTAAGTATATAATTCCACTTGTGTTAATTCATAGTTTTGATGCCTTCAGTGTGAATCTACAATTTTCATAGTCATGAAAATACAGAAAACTCTTTGAATGAGAAGGTGTGTCCAAACTTTTGGTCTGTACTGTATGTCACCTTTATTTATGAAAAAATCCTAACTTTACCAAAACTTTTGAAAAATTCACAATTTTCAAAATTTCAATTTCTCTGCTTTTAAAATTGAAAGTGATACCTCATAAAATATTTATTATTTAACATTCCCCATATGTCTACTTTATGTTTGCATCATTTTGTAAATGTCATTTTATTTTTTGGGACATTAGAAGGCTTAGAATTTTAGAGGCAATTCTTAAAATTTTTAAGATAATTTCCAAAACCTACTTTTTAAGGACCAGGTCACTGTGTGGGGCTTACATAGTAGAACCCCCCCATAAATGATCCCATTTTGGAAACTACATCCCTCAACACTTATTTTATAAACTTTGTTAACCCTTTAGGTATTCCACAAGAATTAAAGGAAAATGGAGATGAAATCTCTAAATTTCACTTTTTTGGCAGATTTTCCATTTTTTTCTTTAACACATCTAAGGTTAACAGCCAAACAAAATATTTATTATCCTGATTCTGCGGTTTACAGAAACACCCCACATGTGGTGGTAAACTGCTGTATGGGCACATAGCAGGGCGCAGAAGGAAAGGAGCGCCATATGGTTTTTGGAAGGCAGATTTTGCTGGACTGGTTTTTAGACACCATGTCCCATTTGAAGCCCCCCAGATGCACCCTATAGTACAAACAATCAAAAAGTGACCCCATTTTGGAAACTACGGGATAAGATGACAGTTTTATTGGTACTATTTTGGGGTACATATGATTTTTAATTGCTCTATATTATTTTTTGTGAGGCAAGGTAACCAAAGAATGAATGTTTTGGTACTGTATTTATTTTTTGTTAGATCTGACAGGTTAGATCATGGGGTATTTTTATAGAGCAGGTTGTTACAGACGCGATGATATCAAATATGTCTACTTTCTTTGTTTGTTTGTTTCAGTTTTACATAATAAAGCATTTTTGAGAAAAAATATGTTTTTGTGTCTCCATTTTCTGAACGCCATATCTTTTTTATTTTTCTTCCGATTGTCTTGTGTAGGGGCTCATTTTTTGCACGAAGAGTTGAAATTTTTATTGGTACCATTTTTGGGTACATATGATTTTTTGATTATTCATTATTACACTTTTTGTGGCAAGATGACCCAAAAATTGGTAATTTTGGCACAGCTTTTATTTATTCATTTTTACTGCGTTCACCTGAGGGGTTAGGTCATGTGAGATTTTTGTAAAACAGGTTGTTAAGGACGTGGCGATACCTAACATGTGTAGTTTTTTTTATTTATTTAAGGTTTACACAATAATATCATTTTTGAAACAAAAAAATCATGTTTTAGTGTCTCCATAGTGTGAGAGCTGTAGTTTTTTTATTTTTTGGGCGATTGTCTCAGGTAGGGGCTAATTTTTTGCGGGATGAGATGACGGTTAGATTGGTACTGCTTTCGGGGGCATACGCCTTTTTGATCGCTTGGTATTACACTTTTTGTGATTTAAGGTGACCAAAAATGGCTTTTTTGACACTGTTTTTATTTTATTTTTTTTATTGTGTTTTTCTGACGGGTTAGGTCAGGTGATGATTTTTGTAGAGCTGGTTGTTATGGACGCGGCAATACCAAACATGTTTAGGGTATTTTATTTTATTTATTTTTACCCAATTAAAATATGCGTATATGGAAAAGAAATTGTTTTGTTTTTTTTTTTTTTACACTTTTTTAAACACTTTTTTGACTCAGACCCACTTGGTTCTTGAAGATCCAGTGGATCTGATGTCTCTATAATACACTGCAGTACACTATATAGTGTACTGCAGTGTATTTTTCCTTTACACTAAGCCAGATCAGGCTCCTGCCTTTAGGCGGGAAGGGGTTTGGGGGGACCCGCTTGGCCATCCTGATATATAAAAAGATAGCAGCGCAGCCCCGATTTCCTCAAGTAGATCGAAGCTGCGCTGCTGAACTCTGTGATTGGTCAGTCAAATCTGACTGACCAATCGCAGGGATTCAAAGGCAGGGACCATGCTGATTGGTCCCTTGCCGGGTGCCCGGAAAGCTCTGCTGTCCGTGACACCCGTTTACATGCAAGTGTCACCGCAAGTGTACTTATGGTGACACTTGGATCTCATGGCATACTGTGCACGTCATGATGTGGTAATTAACACCACATCATGACGTACACAGTACGTCATTGGTCATTAAGGGGTTAATGTGTTACATAAATGAATGAAAGCTAAAATGTTAGCATATCCTGCATGACATAGTGATCACTAGTGACTTTAGTCTACAAGGGTGTACATAAAAATTTAAGAAACATAATAAAAAATAAAATGTCTATAAGTCACAATATAAGTTCTTTAATTAGATACATTGTTCCTGTGATCCATGTATCATTGTAGTAGGAACATCAAAGGGGTTGTCCATATGTTTAACAGTGATGATCTATCCTCAGTGGCGTGACTTCCGCCAATAAGCTGTTTGAAGAGACCACAGCACTCCGGCGGCCTCCTCACACCTCACCAAGCACAGCACCATCCATTGGATAGTGTCTGTGTTTGGTATCACAGTTCATCCCCATTCACTTGAATAGGGCAAAGCTACATCTAGGCCACATGACTGATGAATGGCTTAAGAAGATGATGTAACGCTCATTGGAGTGCTGTTGTCTCTTCAAAAAGCTGATCGGCAGGGGTGCCAGGAGTCAGAGCCCCCGCTGATCTGATATTGACAACCTCTTTAAAATTACAGCAACACAACAAGATTTCCTGATGGAGTTTTGGAAGACAAAATTGGGAGTGGATCATAAAAGTAAAGAAAGTATAAAGGACAGATACAACTTCTCCTATTTTTTTTAATTCACTCCTGGTTTTGGGTACCAAAACTGCACCAGGAAACCTGACTATGTGCCATTACCCTAAGGAGAGGACTGGGCAGATGTAGATATGCAGGCACTCTTGATTATAGCCTGTGAGATTTAGGTCTCTTTCACATGTCCGTGGTGATATTAGTGACAAGGTGGTCAGTGGTTCATCAGTGAAGATGTCCATGAGGCTTCCGCGTTTTGTCCATGTGTCCATTTATTTGCTCTCTGTGTGTCATTTGTATTCCATGGACACTACTATGCTGAAAATTAATTGAAAGAACATTTTCTAACAACGTGCTGTGTACATTGTTTTCATAGACCCATAGACTATAATGGGCACGCTTCTGTGATGTCACCACACACCCCATGTTCCATGAAAAACCACTGATGTGTGAATACACACATAAAAAAGTCAATGGATACATGTGATGTTTATGGATTCACTGATGTGTGAAAGAGGCCTTACAAAAAGATACATCAGCCTTTAGCAATCACCAAAATTGCATTCACATCTCTAATTCTCTAGTGTGGGGCATAGCTAAAGGCTTATGGGCTCTGGTGCAAGAGTTCAGCTTGGGCCCTCCCTTCCCTCAGTGCTTTGTGGCCAGGGGCGGGGAAGCACATAGCCTTCATGCTGCCTGAGGCAAAAATTGAAATGGCCCCCTCCCCCATACCAAGTTCTTGATCTAACCCCTTCCCTGCAGCCAGAGGTGTAACTTGACCAGCATGCACTTTCTATAACACCAGTGTCTTATGCGGCACAAGGGTCTTTGGGACCCCTCAGGCTCCTGGGCCTGGTTGTGACTGCTACCTCTGCACCATCTGTAGCTATGCCCCTGTCTCCAGTCCTCTAGTCTCCTCACTTCCAGTTCTGATTTTAGCAAATTAGGCATTAGGCCTTGTTCTCATGTATGTAGGTATGACCAGAGGTCAGACCTTAACCATCAAACTTTTATGGTACATCTTATGGTTCCATGTTTCTTGTAGCTTCAGGACACAGTGAAACTCATTTGCTTGCATTGCTCCATAATTATTTTAGGTACCAAATCCTTGAAAAATGATTGATGCTTTCCAGTGCCATTACCTTATTTTTTGACAACACCCATCATTTACACATTTGCATGTCTAAGCAGAGCCAAAGCAAAATCAATCTCTTTCACACTAAGTGGATTCTGTGCAAATTTGATAAAAAAAACTTTTCTTTTTTTAACCGAGAAATAATACAAGATGTTGGAAAGTGATTAGAGCATTTCTATGGAGAACTACTATTGATAAAAAAAATAAACTGAACCAGAAACTAAAATGTGTGTGAGCCAACACCTTATAATGAACTGACAGCTTAATCCGCATTTAAAAGCTGAAACATTACAAATGTCATCTTAATCTTGTCACTTAGTGTGCCATTCCAAAACTTACATACTTTAAAGCTTAAAAAAAATGCCTAAATCATAAGAGTATGTTCACACACAGTGGATATGCAGCAGATTTCCCGGGGTGGATTTCCATGTGGAATATCTGCAGAATTGCACAGTACCAGCAAAGTGGAGCATAAATTGACTTGTGGTGCAGTTTTGAAAGCTGCATCATGTTAGGTCATGCAGTGGATCTCCATAGTGGATTTCAATTTTTGCAATGGCGAGGGAGAGAGTCATTTCAATGGTAAAACCACATGTCTTACATGCAGTTTTTCTGCCACGGTTATGCAACGGTCAGATTTCTGCATGCAGTTTTGGATGCCAAACCAGGAGTGAATTAAAAAAAGAGAAGTCTTATCTCTCCTATATACTTTCTCTCCTTTTATGATACACGCCTGATTTTCCAAAATTGCATCAGGAACCTGACCGTGTGGCCATACCCTTATTGTAGTATAACTCTGCCATGATTGGGAAAAGGTCACACATGGCATATTCGCTGCACAAATTGGCCACATAGTATAAAACCACAATCAGCACTGTTAGGCCACTGTTTTACACATACAGTTGTGTATTTACGTGGAATTTGCACCTAAGTTCACAAAAAATGTACAAATCAGTGTAATAAGTGATCGTCAAATCAGGATCTTGTCCTACCTGTTACAGATAGGATTTTTACTGCACATCACATCCACTGCAACACAATTGCTAAAGGCACAGTTTGCAGGAATCTATGATCTACAAATGTTTTTTGTTGAAGGTAAAGGGTCAGCCACCTGGCAACAGCTAACGGGTGCTTACAGCTGCCCCCATCTGCCGTCAGAAAAGAGTGAGATCTTGCGAGCACTCAAGGGGTTGAGTGAGATCTCGCAGGAAAACTCCTGCAATAACAGAAACTTTCCTCAGATTTTTTTCCCTAGAGGTGTGATGACTTACCCCTTCTCCTCATCAACCTAGCATTGGGAAAAAAACACAACTAGATTTGAACAGTTTTAAGAATTTAATGACTAAAATGAGGAACTGCAATCAGCTCTTTAGTTCAGAGTCAGTGTATAATATATATTTTTTAATCTTTCAAAGATATGTAGTTTCAATAAACTATCTAGAAGAATTCTGTCACTTTTTAACTGAAGTTGAATTAATCGAAACTGAACAGTCTTGTGTACATTGTTATCCTCTACTTCTTGGGTTCTATCTGCAGTTGGCCTAAGAGAACATATACAGAAACAAATTAGTATCCTCTAGTGTTGATCGAGCACCGTACTGCTCGGGTGCTTGGGTGCTCGGGTCGAACACTAGGCGGTGCTCGAGTGCTCAACCGAGCACCCGAGCACAATAGAAGTCAATGGAAGAACCCGAGCACTAAACCAGGCACCCCCTGCTCTGAAGAGGGGAGGGTGTCTGGTTCATAGGGAAAGGTGAGAAAATGGTTGAAATACCACTGAAATGGTTTGGGAACAGCATGGGGAGGATGTCTGGATGCATCTTGGACTCCAAAGTCGCTGCTGGGAACAATGTTGTCCAGTATTATACCACTTTTACGGAATGACAATAATACCCCCCAAAACCCCAAAAATGTTGCCTTGATTAGCGGCAGAAAAAATGACATGTCAGGTATATAGGATACAAAAATGTTAAAATAATGCACACGCAACACAGGTAATGTCGCCTTGATTAGTGGCAGAAAAAAATTACACCGGATGTCAGGTATATAGGATACAGAACCTTATTATGCACACGCAACACAGGTAACGTCGCCTTGATTAGCGGCAGAAAAAATGACACTGGATGTCAGGTATATAGGATACAGAAACGTTATAATGCACACGCTGCGCAGGTGGTATTTAGGTCAGGCAACCTTGCGCAATTTTTGCCCCCCCAAAAAAAAATAATATATATTGCAGCCAGATATAATAGCCCTTAAAAGGGCTTTTGGGTCTTTTCAACAGAAAAACTAACCCTGCCTAGACAATTTCAATCCCTAAACTATCTGTCCCTTCTTGCAGCAGCTCTCCCTGACTAAGACTGAGCCAGGTGACATGTCACTGGGTGCTATATAGCACCCGATGACGTGTTCCCGGCCAGCCATTCACTGTAATGTCAATAGCCAACATGGCTATGGCATTATAGTGAATGCCAGTACCTCCCAGCATGCTGATTGGCTGCGTCGCATGCAAGAAACGTGCGGGGAGGGGACTCGAGCATGGAGCTCGAGCACACATGTTGTTCGGCCAAACACCGCGTGGTCCCGAACTCTGCTCTGCTCGGCCAAATATCGTATTCGGCCGAGCATGCTCGCTCATCACTAGTATTCTCTGCTACCAGCAGAAAATAACTAGGTTGGGTATTGGGTGGGCCACTGTTGCTAGGTGGCTGTCCGTTTCATGTGAACAAAAACTATTTGTAGATTATAAATTCCTGCAAACTCTGCTTTGTTCATTGGGAGGACTACCACCTAGCATAAGCTAATGGGTAGAGTAGCACAAATTTGGTGGTAGATCTCATAAATTGTAAATGCTTTATTTCTGTAGAACGCCAATAAAATTTAATGAAGGTTCTTTCTGAAGACCATCTAGATGCCTTCAATATTGTTTCTAAAGGAGCTTCTTTTGCTGTAGCTTGAGGAGCGACAGCTGCTCGCAGAGCAGGCATTAAACGTGGTAGTAGTGTCCATGCCTGCATTTTCTTATGGCAGTAAGGATCCACCCTCTAGCAGTATTTGCTGTAGCTTTACGATAGGGATGACTCAATGTTATGAATAGGTTAGAGATTTCTTCCCTATGTTAGTTGGATTTATCTAAGCATTCTTCCAGTGCCAGTGCCGATTTTTCAGAATCGCTAAGTCTTTTTCGATTGTATGATGATTAATATATGCCATGTTAGTTTTACCTTTTGAAACTAAATGATAACTTCTGGGGATTTTTGACAATGAGGGCTCATTTATGTGGAACATTGTGAGATCCATTGTTCTCAATACCATAGCTAACGATAAGAGACATGATAGTTTTATGCCACTGTCCCTCCAGGAAATATCTTCAGTTGACATTTTACTTAGATATTCTAATAACGGTTCCACTTCCCCTGTTCAGGAATATTTAGGTTTAATAGGTGTAGAAGCTATTACTCCTTTCAACAACCTGAGGTAAACCTTATTGTCTGTAGGATTTGGAATAATAAGTGTCAAAGCTGAACCAAAAGACTTAAGAGTACTGAAAGCCTTACCTGAATGAAATTCAGAAAATCTAAGGCTGCTTCCATTTGTGGAAGATGTGTCAGAGAAGATTCTCTATTCGAGCAACAATTTTGAAACTCAGAAAGGATCAATTTGTATCTACTACTAGTTCTAGGTGTTAAGGAATGATTTCTAAGTTTGTTTGTTTCGATAGATGTTGACAGCAGAACAGCTGACCAGTGCTGATATCTAATTTTACTGTGGAAGTTAGGGTTAGTGTAGTAAAAGGTCCTTTAAACCTTGAAAGCTGTCTGCAGTCATTCCCAGTAGAATCTTTAGCCCCTTGATCAACCTGTGGATTTTGGAATACCAGACCTTGGAAGGCCACACTGGGTATGCTATCATCATATGTCAGACTTTCTGCTATGGAATTTTTGCAATAATATGAGGAAAAAGGAGATGAAGAAAATAATACATGTTCCTCAGTCTGGTGCAAGGAAAAGAAAATACACCCATTTTTCATGTCCTTGAGACAAAAAATCTTGTTGTCTGAGCTGAGATTGCTGAGGTCTATTTTCCTTGTTCCAAATGTTTGATATATTTTTGTGAATATTTGATGTTTGACTACTAGATGATAAGGATAGTTTGTCTGTTGACAAGGAATCCGCCAATTTTTTGGAGTGTCTGTGAACATATTGTGGTTCTAGATCTAGATTTTGTTCTAAACAGAGATGAGCGAATCATTCAAAAAATTATTCGCCGAACATTCGCCGAACTTTTCCTAAAATTCGTATATTCGACGAATAGATTCGTTGTATTTGCGTACAAAGTATATGTTATTTTGTGCTATTAGCGAACATTCGCTCACTAATAACGAACTTTCATTAAAAAAATGTACGCAACTTCTTAGAAGACGTACACATGAGCGTACAAATAGCTTACGAATCTCAGCGTACTATTGTCTAAGCGATTACGTAATACGCAGGCACATACGAGGAGAGGCTGCGGCGTGCACTCCTCAGAGGCAGAGCGAATATTCGAGACATACCCTGTTTCCCCGAAAATAAGACCTAGCCAGGAAAATCTCTGTTTCTTAATTTTCCAAGAAAGGGTTACTTTGTAACAATTAACTCAATTAACTAATAAATGACTGCTTAAAGTTCCTTAATCCCCATTAGTTAAGCTATTTTACCTAATTGTGAACCTTAATTAGTTTAAACACACCCCTTTCTTATTATTGACCCTTTCACATTCCATTTTTATAATGTTATTCAATTATATTTTAAAAAACCTAATTTTTTTCATATAAACATTTATTTTACTGTGCATCATCAAATCACCCTCCATTACTTACATTGTTAGTTTTTATGTTAATCCTTTAAATAATGATTTTTAGTCATTAACCCTATAACCACTAACTCATTAAAAAAAATTATTTATTACACATACAATAACTCACAGCATATATACCAAAAGCTAGGGGTGCAAGCCAACAACCTATCCATAAAACAAGTACAGTCAGCATACCTAACAATAACAGCCTCGTGCACTATGAGACTTACCAGACCAGCTCCCTTTCCAGAAGGACCTGAGAGCCAGTGAGCCTCAAAGTTACTTGAATTGAGTAGATGGCTTGGGGGACCTGCGTGCCCAACTTATTATCATTAGGGTGACAAAAATTGTGAACTTTTTTTGGGGATGCCAGCTGATTCTTCTCTCACTGCCAAGGAGGGCTGCAGAAAAATGTACAGTTTTCTAATTGTCCTAACAGGATATTCAATAACCTTTCTACATTGTTGTTATGTAAGCTCATTTGCATAAACTCAGGCTTATTGGAAAGACATGCAAATTAGTGTTTGAGCTGGAAAAACAGGCAGATTCTGCTAATTTGCATGTCTTTCCCATAAGCCTGAGTTTATGCAAATGAGCTTACATAACAACAATGTAGAAAGGTTATTGAATATCCTGTTAGGACAATTAGAAAACTGTACATTTCCCTGTTTCTCTTCTGGTCTTTGTTTACATGCAGTAATAACAATCTCTGCCCCTCCCCCCTTCTCTGCAAAGGCAGTGAATACAAGTGCTGAGTGACATGTCTGCCTGCTGGAATACTCAGCAGCATGTTGTATGTGTAGGACTACAAGGCCCAGCTGTACAATGACACTGCTGATACACACAGGAAATTCTCCCTACCTGTTCTTGTACAATAAAATTCCTCTATAGTTCCTTGCCCAGCATTTGTCTCCTCTCACTGCTGCAGCTACTATTTGTTGTAAAGCCTTGAGCCCTCAGTGTGTTCTGGCTGAAGGGGTTAATGTTTTATCTGAAGGAATCCAGGGAGAGAGCAGATAGCAGGAGCCCGGCAAAGAAAGGGGGCGTGGCCAGTGACGTCTCGTGTACAGGCTGTTATCTGAACTCTGAGGCTTGTGCACGAAACATCACAGACCAGGGAGATAAGGTGACATCACAGGTCATGTGACCCTCAGTCAACTCTGAGAAACCAGCAGCTTTAGAAACACAAAGTATATGGGAAAGTTGCTATACCTGACAAGTTAGAAACATATAAAGAACAAAAAAATAACTCGGACAACCCTTTAAAACTGCAGGTATATTTACACATGCACAGAGATTAGAGGGCAGTACAATAAATTACAGATAGCGAATTTGCAGGCGAAATAGACAATAAATACAAAATTTAAGGCCCAGCATGAAGGTGCAATTAATACAGAAAAAAATTCAGTCAGAAATATCTGTTATTTTAATTTATAGAGATGACAAAACTCATAATAAAATATAACACATGAATGAAATACGTGGGTTAGAATGAATTCTGGATACATGGCAGGCGGACTTATGGAACAGTAGTTAGAAGAATAGGAAATGCTGTGATGACATTGGTGGGGCAATATTCAAGTGCGAGGCCAAAAGGAATCACAGGAACAATTTCGATGGGGGGTATCTAGATGATAATATGAATATACATGATAATGATATGAAATTCATACAAAAATATGGAAGTGATAAAAGTATTATACCTGTTGAAAACACAGAGAATAAAAATTGTTATATTACATCTCTGTGTATAAATACCTGCAGTTTTAACCTTGTCTTATCTGCACCTGAGGAAGCTGACAGACCGTCAGCGAAATGCATTGTACTTATTACCTTTTTGTTAATAAATTGTAATTGGAACAGCAGCGCCCCAAATCTGTTATTATCTTTTATCCTTATTATCTTCAATTGGGATCACTATCTGCGGATTACGCAGAGGGAGCTTCAGCCTACTTCCAGACTACACATGGAACGCCATTCCCAGGGCTTTCTATGTGGATACCTTATACTTATTTTATTCTACATCATTTAAGTGCACTTATACCTGTGCAGCTATACCTTTAAGGTACGGCTTTACACTATTGCACTGTTTTTTTTTTCTGCCTTGTCTGTTGTGAAAAGGTCTATTAGCAAAGCATCTGAAGTTATGGTGCTATGTGTTTTTTCTTGTCTTATAGGACAAGGAGTTGGAAAAGGAAGTTGCATTAAAGGGAACCTGTCATCAACTTTATGCTGCCCATACTAACAGCAGAATAAAGTAGAGATAAGTGAGTTGATTTCAGCGGTTTGTCATTTATAAGTTAAAAGTACGTGGTTGCCGAGAACCAACATCACAAACATTGCAGACTGGGCCTGGAAAAGAGTCAAGGCCACCTGAGAAGAGTCCTGGTTATTCATGAATTCCTGCTCTCCCTGCCCACCTGCTGATGTCTTCTACCTAGTTTTCTCCGCTTCTCTCTAGGAGAAAACTGCCAATCATCAGCAGATAGGCGGGAGAGTAGGAGATTATGAATAACCATGACTCTTCTCAGGTAGACATGACCCTTTTCAAGGCCTGTGCTGCAATGATTATGATGCTGGTTCTTGGCAACCACTTACTTTTAGTTTATGAGTGACACACCACTGAAATCAGCATTTCTGTCACTATTGTATGCTGCCCTTAGTGATGTCAGAATAAAGTTGATGACAGGTTCCCTTTAAATATTATGATTCCCTCTCCAGCTTTCCTTATCTGTCTGGCGACACAGTAACATTACAATTTTGAAAGATGGCTGCATAATCACCATTCTCCCTATTAGACTGGCTATTGTTTTTAATTTCTGCCATTTTTTGTGATGGAATCCCAATGGTAAAACCTTTGGTATCTATTTAATTCCCTAGAAAAGTTTTTGTAGGAGCTTCTATAGACTTTTACATATTTACACAAAATCCTGCCAGCTGTAGGCTTTTGTCTTTTTGGTACTTGGTGAATCACATCACAAATGGAAAGATCTATTGGGAACATTTACTAATCTTTTTATTAAATAGGTGTATACTATAATTTGGATCCAAGTTATCAGCTGAGAGATCATCTAGATAAATCATGCATGTTATTCCTGTCATTCTTAGACAAGAGATTAGGAACTTCATTACACAGATGAAGGTGAAGGAGAGGCCAACACCATGACATTCCAATGATAAACCTCTACCTTCCATTTGGATTGGAGAAGGCATCTGTGTTTTTGAGCTATATGTATATTGCATGAAAGACATCTTTTATTTCTATTTTCACTAGAAACATGTCTTTTAGGAGTAAGTGATGTAAATCTGTCATGTTCTCCATACTAAATTTATTTTGCCTGCAAGAATTTGTTTAACACCTTTATGTTTAGAACTGGTCTGATGGACCTGTCTGGTTTTATGACTGGAAAAATATGACTTATTCATCCCTTTTCCATCCTGTTTTTCCTCTGGGTATTTTCCCTTGATTGAAGGCAGTCTTTAATACTCTGAATTAAAAAATGGAAATCTGTTCTGATAGGGGAATGATTTTAATTGTAGAGTAAGGCCAATGTTTAATTATGTTCATGACCAAATTGTTTCCCATAAAATGTGGGTATGCCTACCTGTGTAGGGCTTCTTGTAAGAACTAGATTTTGTTTAAATTAATTTTCTTGAAGTGTGTAAGTCTGAGAAATATTTTTGTAATTGTGCCTGATTTGTTTGGGTCAGCTTCTGGGACATTTGTGACACGCATACTCTGTATCTCATTTCCTGAATAAATTCTGAATGAACAACTCTGGGGCTAAATCAGATATGAAATCGCCAAACCTGGATTTTGTAGTGGATTTTGGTGTGGATTATTTGAAGTGTGAATCTGGCCTTACAGATGAAAGTGAACCAAAAAACAGTGGTCAAGGAACTGGCCATGATGAAAAAAACAAAAATCACCTTTTCAGGGGTTTCAAGGTCCTACCTTGGGCTCCCATATCCACAACTTCTGATTCCCACTGACCAGAAGTGTGATGTTCCATGTACAGGCATGTCACTGTTAATAGCCAATCAACATCATCAGTGGTAACTTATGCAGGAACAGCATGTGACCACTCCTTCAGATATCAGGGCTGAGACCATTCATTGACCAGCAACAGTAACATCATTCATGTAGACTGCAGTCACAGAGGGGAGATGTGAGCCCAGCGCTGTACCTAGAATGCTCTGAACAGGTGTTTTTGTTTTTAATTTTTCACCACGCCTGGCCTCCTTTACTGTTTGTTACAGGTCTCAGAGAATGGCAAAAAATGCATCCAAACCCAAACTAGTACTGTATATTATGGAGACCACATACTCTATACAACCATTGAACTCTCCAAAGATTAGCACTAGATTATGCCCATGTGCATTGGACCACAACCACTAAAAGGCAATAACTGTTGATGAAATTTGCAGACATTAAAGATATTCACACAAGATATAGATAAACTATAATGTATAGATTTCCCGGTGTTGCCGGCTGAAATCCTTATCCTCTCATTTTATAATCACCTAATGAAAAATAAATATTCTGATTTAGTAAAGAAATGTATAGCTCCAGAATTATGTCTTCAAGACAAATATATGTATCTGTTTTTCCAGCCTCTAACATTACACTAGTTTTAAAAGTTTAGAAGGTATTACATGTGATCATCATGTCTAGAGTAGAGATGAGCGAGCACTAAAATGCTCGGGTGCTCGTTATTTCGAGTCGAACTTTTCCCGATGCTCGGGTGCTCGTTTCGAGAAACGAACCCCATTGAAGTCAATGGGAGACTCGAGCATTTTTTGCGGGGGACCAAGGCTCTGCCTAGGGAAGGCTGGGTGAAAACCTGGAAACCTCAGAAAATGATGGAAACACCACGGAAATGGACAGGAAACAGCAGGGGCAGCATGCATGGATGCCTCTGAGGCTGCTTAATCCCACCATTACCCCAAATTCTCAGGCAACAGCCTGGTGGTTACCCTCATGGCAATTGTGCTCACCCAGACCAAGAAAGGCGATGCAAATACCCATCACATGTTAGGGAAGCACCCAACTAGGTGCAACGAAGGTCCATCACCGCCTGCAGGTGACACCACTGCTCATGCTGGCACTGCAGCTAAAATCAAGTTTAGTATTTGTTCTTATCAGTTGCTGTGGCTGTTGGATGTATAGTGGTGAGCATAGCTGCTTCCCAAGCATCTAAAAAATAAATCAGTACAATATCTAATACGTCCCCCTACCCGGGTAAATTGTTTGGAGAGAGGGCCTGTAGGTGGGGGGTAAGGAGGTTTCGCTGGAAGAGCCACAGGAGTGCCCCTGGGCTAGCGTGTGTGGTGATGACAACAGCCAGAATGGATTTGGAGAAACTGTTCGCATCAACCAGTATGGTATCGGTTCTTCTCAGTTTAATACCGTATACGTCCCCTTATTTTATGTTATTTTTCGACCGCGGAAAACGGAAAAAGAGCTTGCTCTGGCCAGGGGAGTGTCTTTCCCACTGCAGCTAAGGGGACGTGTCCATGCTCTGCCTATCACAGGTCAGGAGGCAATTAAAAGAAGAAAAACAAAAAACATCAGTACAATATCTAATACGTCCCCTATCCAGGTAAATTGTTTGGAGAGAGGGCCTGTAGGTGGGGGGAAGGAGGTTTCGCTGGAAGAGCCAGAGGAGTGCCCCCTGGGCTAGCGTGTGTGGTGGTGACAAAAGCCGGAATGCATTTGGAAATACTCTAGCATCAGCCTGTGCAGTATCGATTCTTCTCAGTTTAATACCGTATATGTCCCCTATCTTGGGACCTTATATTTTATGGATTTTTCGACCACGGAAAATGGAAAAAGAGCTTGCTCTGGCCAGGGGAGTGTCTTTCCCACTGCAGCTAAGGGGAAGTGTCCATGCTCTGCCTATCACAGGTCAGGAGGCAATTAAAAGAAGAAACAAAAAAAACATCAGTACAATATCTAATACGTCCCCTATCCGGGTAAATTGTTTGTAGAGAGGGCCTGTAGGTGGGGGGCAGGCTGGGGGGAAGGAGGTTTCGCTGGAAGAGCCAGAGGAGTGCCCCCTGGGCTAGCGTGTGTGGTGGTGACAACAGTCGGGTGTAGTTAGAATGACGACGCAGGACCCCAACTTAAAAATTTATCATCAACCGGTACAGTCGTAAATTATGAGATTGATCAAGTGTGGTATGTCTTCTATGTATACTACTCAGTTTAATACCGTATATGGCAGCTATCCGGAAATATAGTTTGGAGAGAGAGAGAGAGAGAGAGAAAGATAGGACAAAGAAGTAAATTGTTTGGAGAGAGGGCCTGTAGGTGGGGTGGCAGGCTGGGGGGAAGGAGGTTTCGCTGGAAGAGCCAGAGGCGTGCCCCCTGGGCTAGCGTGTGTGGTGGTGACAACAGCCGGGTGTACTTAGAATGACGACGCAGGACCCACTAAAAACTCCGTAATTAAAAAGTATTTATGTATACTACTCAGTTTAATACCGTATATGGCAGCTATCCGGAAAAATAGTTTGTAGAGAGAGAGAGAGAAAGATAGGACAAAGAAGTAAATTGTTTGGAAAGAGGGCCTGTAGGTGGGGTGGCAGGCTGGGGGGAAGGAGGTTGAGCTGGAAGAGCCAGAGGAGTGCCCCCTGGGCTAGCGTGTGTGGTGGTGACAACAGCCGGGTGTACTTAGAATGACGACGCAGGACCCCAACTTAAAAATTTAGCATCAACCGGTACAATTGTCAATTATGAGCTACATCAAGTGTGGCATGACTTTTAAATGGATATTGCATGTGGTCACGTACTCCCTGGAACCCCATAGTCACCCCTTCCCTCATGTGCTAGCCCAGAACATTCTCTGCCCCAATTCGCAAGACCTTTTGCTGTTTCCGTGTGCTGACAGTGGGGATTTACCAGTGTTGTCTGAGGAGGTGGTGGACAATGGCGAGACACAGGTGTCGGGGGTGAGGTAGTTGTATGGGAAGCAAGTTACAGTGGGGACTCCTTGGGGGGGAATTTCTCAGGATGGGACAGATTCAACTTGGGTGGATCAGGCACAGGAACAGATGAATTTTTTGGGGGGTTTATTTAACTTTTATTTAGCAAAAATAACCACAGAGATATTTATTTATTATCTTCTCTGCGCAGTCTGGCGTTAGGGTTCGTCACTTTGATGGCGAGCTGTGCCGCGCTCTCCACAATGGTCTGTAGGTTCTTAGATGGAGACTTTGTCGGCGATTTCAGTACAGAAGGACTTGTTGCTCATCAACAGAACCACGACCTCCTTGACATTGTGGACCAAGGAATTTGCGGGTGGACCAGGAATTTGCGGAACCCTGTGAGCAGCATGCGTTTGGTCTTCTACTTGCTACCCGTATCCAATGTTGGGCAATATAGATTCGCAAGTAATATTATTTTTCACACCTATCCCAAAAATAAAATGTATGCAGTTTGCGCAAATAAAACTGGAAACTGGAATTGGAGAGAGGGCCTGTAGGTGGACCTCCGGAAAAAGTGTTTGGACAGAGGGGCCTGTAGGTGGAACTCCGGAAAAATTGTTTGGAGAGAGGGCCTGTAGGTGGACCTCCGGAAAAATTGTTTGGACAGAGGGCCTGTAGGTGGAACTCCGGAAAAATTGTTTGGAGAGAGGGCCTGTAGGTGGACCTCCGGAAAATTGTTTGGACAGAGGGCCTGTAGGTGGAACTCCGGAAAAATTGTTTGGAGAGATGGCCTGTAGGTGGACCTCCGGAAAAATTGTTTGGACAGAGGGCCTGTAGGTGGAACTCCGGAAAAATTGTTTGGAGAGAGGGCCTGTAGGGAATGGACGGCCTCTGGAAAAATTGTTAGGAAGAGGGCCTGTAGGTGGACCTCCAGAAAAATTGTTTGAAGAGAGGGCCTGTAGGTGGACCTCCGGAAAAATTTTTTGGAGAGAGGGCCTGTAGGTGAACCTCTGGAAAAATTGTTTGAATAAAGGGCCTGTAGGGGGCCCTCCTGAAAAATTGTGCTAAAAGAGTGCCAGTTGGACCTCTAAAAAATGGCGTTTTTTTGGGTCAGCGTTAGGCAAAGACGATATGTAGGAGGAGGAAGAGTAGGAGGAGAGTAGAGAAGAGGAATCGGATACATAAGTTATTTATATCTTTAGCTGCTTTCCCCCGGAGGAGATTTGAATTCCGGTGAAATCCAGGCTTTGTTCATTTTAATAAGCGTCAGCCTGTCAGCGCTGTCAGTTGACAGCGTGTACGCTTATCGGTGATGACGCCACCAGCTGCACTGAATACCCGCTCTGACAGCACGCTAGCGGCAGGGCAGGCCACCACCTCCAAGGCGTACAGCGCCAGTTCAGGCCACGTGTCCAGCTTTGAAACCCAGTAGTTGTATGGTGCAGAGTGATCGCTACGGACGTTGGTATGGTCAGCTAGGTACTCCCTCACCATCTTTCTGTACAGCTCCCCCCTACTCTGCCTAGACTGGGGACAGGTGACAGTGTCTTGCTGGGGTGACATAAAAGTGGCAAAGGCCTTGGAGAGCGTTCCCCTGCCAGTGCTGGACAAGCTGCCTGCTCGCCTCCTCTCCCCCGCTACTTGGCCCACAGAACCATGCCCTCTGCCGCTAGCGGCGTCAGATGGGAAGAATTGTTTCAGCTTGTGCACCAGGGCCTGTTGATATCTATTCACTCTCATACTCCTTTCCTCTGCAGGGATGAGAGTGGAAAGGTTCTGCTTGTACCGTGGGTCCAGGAGAGTGAACACCCAGTAATCGGTGTTTGAAAAAATTCTTCTAACGCGAGGGTCACGGGATAGGCAGACTAACATGAAGTCAGCCATGTGCGCCAGAGTCCCAACACGTAAGAATTCCCTCTCCTCACTGGCCTGACTCTCCATTTCCTCCTCTCCTCCAAGTCCTCCTCTTCAGCCCATACACGCTCAAGAGTTAAGGACTGAGCACTGGTACCCTCTACTGTCTCGCCGACATTCTCCTCCTCTTCCTCCTCATCCTCATCCCCCTCCTCCGATACGTGCTGAGAAACAGAACGGAAGGTGCTCTGGCTATCAAGCGACGTATCTTCCTCCACCGTCTCTTGTGACAAGCGCAAAGCATCCGACTTGATGCTGAGCAGTGAGTTTTTCAATAGGCAAAGCAGCGGGATGGTGAATCTGATAATGGCGGCATCGCCGCTGACCATCAGTGTTGACTCCTCAAAGTTGCTCAACACCAGGCAGATATCAGACATCCACGTCCACTCCTCATTGTAGACTTGAGGAATCTGACTGACCTGACTACCAGTTCTGGTGGAAGATGACATCTGGCAGTCTACAATCGCTCTGCGCTGCTGGTAAACTCTGGATAACATGTTTAATGTGGAATTCCATCGCGTGGGCACGTCGCACAACAGTCGGTGAGCGGGCAGTTGTAGGCGGCGCTGCGCTGCCCTGAGAGTGGCAGCATCTGTGTTCGACTTGCGGAAATGCGTAGAGATGCGGCACACCTTGGTGAGCAAATCAGACAGATTGGGGTATGTCTTGAGGAACCGCTGAACTATTAGATTGAACACGTGGGCCAGGCATGGCACATGTGTCAGTCTGCCGAGTTGCAGAGCCGCCACCAGGTTACGCCCGTTGTCACACACAACCATGCCTGGCTTAAGGTTCAGCGGTGCCAGCCACAGATCGGTCTGCGCCGTGATGCCCTGTAACAGCTCTTGGGCGGTGTGCCTTTTGTCACCTAAGCTCAGCAGTTTGAGCACCACCTGCTGGCGCTTACCCACGGCACTGCTGCTGCGCCTAGAGCTACCGACTGAAGGCGCCGTGCCCACGAATGGTAATTCGGTGGGGAGGAGGGGTCGGAGGAGGAGGAGGCATAGTAGGTCTGAGAGACCGTGACCGAGGTAGGCCCCGCAATCCTTGGTGTGGGCAGTACATGAGCGGCCCCAGGGTCATTCTCGGTCCCAGCTTCCACCAAGTTAACCCAATGTGCCGTCAGTGAGATATAGTGTCCCTGCCCGGCAGCACTTGTCCACGTGTCCGTGGTTAGGTGGACCCTCTCAGAAACAGCGTTGGTCAGGGCACGGATGATGTTCTCCGACACGTGCTGGTGTAGGGCTGGGACGGCACATCGGGAAAAATAGTGGCGGCTGGGGACGGAATGCCGAGGGGCAGCCACCGCAATGAGATTGCGAAAGGCCTCGGTCTCTACCAGCCTATAGGGCAGCATCTCCAGGCTAAGCAATTTGGAGATGTGGACGTTGAGGGCTTGGGCATGTGGGTGGGTGGAACTGTATTTCCTCTTGCGCTCCAGCGTCTGCTGTAAAGACAGCTGAACGCTGCGCTGGGACACGTTGGTGGACACTGTGGAGGATCGTTCAGGCGAAGGTGTGGTTTTCCGGTGGGAGGCGCTCGTGCCGGGATCCTGGGCAGGGGGTTGACTAGCAGAGGCAGCGAGTGACGCAGGGGGTTGACTAGCAGAGGCAGTGAGTGACACAGGGGAAGGAGCAGTGGTGTGACCCGCAGGAGGTGGTGAACGGCCTTGGTTCCATTGAGTGGGGTGTTTAGCACTCATATGCCTGCGCATGCTGGTGGTGGTTAGGCTAGTAGTGGTGGCACCCCTGCTGATCCTGGTGTGGCACAGGTTGCACACCACAGTCCATCGGTCATCCTCACTTTCTTTAAAGAACCTCCAGACTTGCGAACATCTAGGCCTCGCCACGGGAGCTTCACTACGTGAAACAGTTGCTGCTGATGCACCAGCTCTGGCCCTGCTTCTCCCTCTGGCCACACCACTGCCTCTTACAACCTGTTCTGGTGCAGCACTCGCCTCCGCCTCAGAAGCACTGTCTTCACTCGGCATATCAACCCAGCTCGAGTCAGTCACCTCGTCATCCTCCGATTCCTCAGTCTGCTCCCCCCTCGGAATTCCTCCCCTTACAACAACTTCACCACTGTCTGACAACCGTGTCTCCTCATCGTCCGACACCTCTTTACAAACTTCTTCCACTAACTCAACATTGTCATTATCATCATCATCACCCACAGACTGCGACAGTTGAAACACTTGGGCATCGGGAAAGAGGTCAGCAGCAACCTGAGAAGTGGTTTGTGACTCTGGGAAGGGTCCAGAAAACAGTTCCTGAGAGTATGCCGGATCGCATTCCAAATTTTGCTGGGAGGGGGCAGACTGGGGGGAAGGAGGTTGAGGTGGAGGAGCCAGAGGAGTGCTCCCTTGGGTAACGTGGTTGGACTGCGTGGAAGACTGACTGGCGGACAAATTACTTGAAGCATTATCTGCAATCCACGAGATCAGCTGTTCGCACTGTTGTGGTTTCAACAGTCCTCTACCACGTGTCCCTGTAAGTTGAGACATGAAGCTAGGGAGTGTAGCTCTGCGGCGTTCCACAGCTCCCTCATCAGCAGGTACTGTCTCACCCTGCCCAGGACCACGGCCTCTGCCCCCTGCAGTAATTGACTGCCCACGCCCACGCCCTCGTCCTCGAACCTTAGCCCTGGGGTTCCACATTTTCTGCATATAATTGTATTCTATAAAAAAAATAAAATAAATGGGCCTGGTTTACTGAAACCCACAAACTTGTTCAGTCTGGTTTAATTTTGTGACGTACAGAAAGTGTCACCTGGACAGTATATACCATTTGGAGTGAGTATGCTGAACTGCGTCACACAGAAAGGTGACACGCAGCTGTGTGAAATGGATTTGTATCACTCAGCTAAAACAACAAAAAACTAATTTTTTTTCTATATTTTTTTTAAATATTTTTTTCTTTCAGTTTAGTTTTTTGCGGAACGTGACGTGCGGAAACTATTGTACAGCTGACTGACACCCTACTGACGGTAGCTATTTAGACTGAGACCCAGACAAAAGTCGCACAGAGATTTTTAGGATCAAGCTATATATACGTGACAGGTAGCAAATGACTTGGTTGTTTTTGTGACGTACAGAAAGTGTCACCTGGACAGAAATATACGGATTGGAGTGAGTGTGCTGAACTGTGACACACAGAAAGGTTACACGCAGCTGTGTGAAATGGATTTGTATCACTGAGCTAAAACAACAAAAAAACTAAATTTTTTTCTATATTTTTTTTTAATATTTTTTTTTTTAGTTTTGTTTTTTTTGGGAACGTGACGTGCAGAAACTATCGTAGAGCTGACTGACACCCTACTGACGGTGGCTATTTAGACTGCGACCCAGACAAATGTCGCACAGAGATTTTTAGGATCAAGCTATATATACGTGACAGGTAGCAAATGACTTGGTTGTATTTGTGACGTACAGAAAGTGTCACCTGGACAGTATATACGGATTGGAGTGAGTGTGCTGAACTGTGACACACAGAAAGGTGACACGCAGCTGTGTGAAATGGATTTGTATCACTCAGCTAAAACAACAAAAAACTAATTTTTTTTCTATATTTTTTTGTATTTTTGTTTTTTTGGGAACGTGACGTGCAGAAACTATCGTAGAGCTAACTGACACCCTACTGACGGTAGTTATTTAGACTGCAACCCAGACAAATGTCGCACAGAGATTTTTGGGATGAAGCCATACACGTGACAGGCAGCAAATGACTTGGTTGTATTCGGTGACATACAGAAAGTGTCACCTGGACAGAAAATAGTGAGTGTATTGAACTGTGACACACAGAATGGTTCCACACTGCTGTGTGCAATGGATTTGTATCACTGAGATATAACATAAAAAAAAGGGGGTTATATATGGCGATAGCTGCACTACTAGTGCCAGCCAGCTAAGTGACAAAAAAAAAAAAATGTCTTCTAGCCCTTGGAAGGGCTGTTGGGTTCTTTGTGGGTGATCCCTGCCTAACAGACAACTAAATGCAGGCCCTAACACTGTCCCTGAAAGGCAGCAGCTCTATCCCTAACGACATCCAGACGGCATCTGAGCCGAGCACCGCGGCCAGTCACTAGTATATTCCAGGGTCACCTGATCAGGCCAGCCAACCCCTGCTATCGACATGTAAGGGCCCCACGTGATGCTGGGTGGTACGCAGAGTCTCCTGGCTTGTGATTGGCTGTGTTTTTAGGCGCCAAAAAAGCACGATGCGGACGTTGCCATTTCCTCGAGCATGGCGAGATACTCGTCCGAGCAGCGAGCACTTACGAGTACCCTAATGCTCGAACGAGCACCAAGCTCGGACGAGCATGCTCGCTCATCTCTAGTCTAGAGTCATGATACATTCGGGCTATCTGCAGAACCATCCATTTTCTAATTTATATAAATGTGATGAAAGGGGTTATTTTACAATAGATTGGCACATGGCGCTCCAAGCACTCATCAGAAACTGTTTATCCAGGGAACACACAGCCAGATGAATAACCGTCCATGTTATCTTGTACATCAATGGCTTGGGTTCACCAAAGTTAGAACCACTTTGACAGAGCAGTTTTCTGTTATGTCTCTTAGAGGGTCCTCCTTAGCAGGGGACCTCCATCTTTGATTCCATAAGCCCTAAAATGGCATAGAACATGGATTGTCTTCATGAAACAACTCCAGTAAGTGCCATACCAGTGACTATGTGGGATTTTATTTTCAATCTAAAGGATATTGTGTTATTATATGAAATTATTTCACAGTGGAACAAGTGCAGGGACAAATTATAACATGTAGATCTTTAATGTAGGGAATAATGTGATGTCTGACCTATAGATAATGAGAATAAAATACAACATTATTTAGCTGAGTTGTAATTCTCAAGAGAACACACTGATTTTCTTCTCTGCATAATATCTGTAATGGAAGATTAATTGCCACCATAACCCTCTTTCACTTTGCCGGTGACAACTGAAGTAGGATGTTCTTTGTCCATGACATACAAAGAAAAATGGAATTCTCCCAGTAGACAGAAAAAATAAACTATAAAGTGCTGGACCAAAAAAATTATTACTAAATGACATGTACATATATATTCACCCCTGACATATTTCTCTGTAGAAGACTTCAGGGAGACTAAAATGATTTATTGATGGGTCAATTAAATATATTACTTCTGCCACAGTAGATTTAGCTTGGATCATATAAAATTACACTCCTAAATATATCAACTATATGATAAAACATATAGACCTACTGTATATACAGATGGGTTGATGAAATAGGATGTTTCTGTCAAGAAGTCAGCTAGAAAGACATTTCTCTCAGAATTTCAGTATTTTATGTGGCTATGCCTTACATTGAGTGGTGTCCTGTGCAATAACCTTTGGTGCCCCTCAATATAAACATTGCCTAAATCATACTTCCATACTTTTTTATAGAAATATTGCTATCCAGTGCCACCACCATCATACAATCCAAAAATAATACACGGTTCCTAAGTGGCAGTGCATCAATTTCCCATACAGTGCTCAAATAATACCATTATAAAAGGATCACAAACTGCTCACAAACTGCCCCACACGATCCATAATGCGCTAATAAAAGTGACAAAGACGGAATAATTCTGCTATAAAATTAATAGTCATAGTTGTCACAGAGTTTTGGTTCCAGGCTATCTGAGGCCCACTCTACAGCAGGAGAGGCTCATGTGTCCTATGCAACCGCACAGGTTTCACATCCCAAACCAACCATGCATGCAACCAATCCACATCAGTGGCCAACCATATTATACTTGGATGGTCCACCCCTTTTAACTGGATAGAAAACCTAACATATATGTTTCACTGCACTGTGGTTTTAACTTTATAGAAAATCTACATATAAATTCATATTTGATTGCTCTCCCTTCATATCATAAAATCAAGATAAGGATAATTCTGTCCCCAGATTCATTCAGTTTGACTGGTTAAAGGGGTTTTCAGAGAGTTTTATATTAATGGCCCATCCTCAGGATGGGTCATCAGTATCTGATCAGTGGTGGTCTAACTCCAGTGAGTACCGTGGCCTTCTTGCAACTTACCCTAGGCAAGTGACATCACATTCATCAATCACATGGCCTAGGCACAGCTCAGTCCTATTCAAATGGATGAAGACTAAAGGTGTTGTCAGGGTTTCATGTCCTGAGGATTTCATCAAGTGCTTCAGGAATATCTTATTCTCTCTCATCTTCTGCCACCGTACCACCCTGCTTTGCTGTCATGGGCTGCTTGGGCATCTGTATGAGAAATTATCCTTCTGCTTGATGCTATGCTATTCAATACAGACAGTTAATTATTTGTTATATTCTCAGACAGTCCATGTAATTACCAGTTGGCGAAAATAGTAGGAAAATTGGCTATTTCTAAGAAAAAACGATGTTCCTAAATTTTTTTACAGTAGCAGATTTCTATGCTTGGGTCAACAACTGCAGCAAAATGGGCATGTAGAACTCTAATGACTTAAAGGCTGGTGTATTTCCTACTAAGTTTTCATTCTTTTCTCTTTCAGTCAATTCGAGAAGTGACGGGGTATGTCCTTGTGGCTCTGAATCAGTTTGACTACCTCCCACTGGAGAACCTGCGCATCATTCGTGGAAACAAATTGTACGAAGACCGATATGCTTTAGCCATCTTCCTGAACTACCTGAAGGACGGAAAACATGGACTTCGAGAGCTTGGTTTAAGAAATCTTACTGGTGAGTCTAACCTAGTATTAATGAAAGCATTTCCGGTGCTGCTAACAAGAAGTCCTTTTAGCTTCTTTATCTTTTTGGCTCATTGTCAATCCACTAGTTCAAGAAACACTGTTGAAACATTGAGTTAAATGTTAAAGTGTGCCCTGCAGGCACAATGCCTGACTGCATAAATCTACAGACTCGGTGCCAACATTTCTCATACAATTCACTTCAAATTACACCATGAATAAAATGTCTGTACCTGTTGAATACACTACATTTCACACAATTATTACACAATTATTCCCTTTCTTGAGCAGACACAATGCTGGTGAAAGGACCAAAAGCAGTTCCATTCCATTTAAAGGAAAAAATAGAACAGTTTTCAGAGTACACTACTATTAGAAAACAGAATTCAAATTATTGTATCCAACTCAGATCACCATATTACAATCCCTCTTTAGTAGCTGAGTGGTAGTGCAGCCAGAAATTGTGAATGACCTGTGTTTTGGGTCTTTGGTACACCTCCGGTACACTTTGAGTCTTTTCTCATCTTTTGCAGTGTCAGATTGGGGTTTGTTGGGCCCACCATAAGAAATTATTCTTGGGGACCAACCCCTTTAGACTCAATGAAGTCTAAAATAGACCCTTTTGATGAGTGATTGCCTCCAAAGGCAGCCACACTGATTTTTTGGGGGTCTAGGACCTTTAGGGCCACTGTGGTATTAGAGCCTGGGCCCACCAGACGATCCTCTGGTACACTCATGAGCTGTCCGACCCTGATTTTTGGCAAACATTTTCATAAGGTAAATGTTTTGTAGTTGGACTATTCCCTGTGTGATGGCAGTGCTGTAATCACTACACCGGACTTCTATTCTCCATCCTTTCTCACATCATGCAGTCTCACGGACTTAGGATTTAGAACGGAATGGCAAAAAAACTGCTGTAGGTGTATTGTGTAGGCTTCTATATAGTGTATCATCTGTGCTGATTGCTACAGAAGAAAAAAAATATTTCATTTTCAAGGGCATAATGCTGTTGAAATTAAAAACAAAAACGGTCAAAAATACTATAAAAATTCCAGTATATTGTATTTAAAAACAACCAAAAAAAAACCTTTCCCATGTAAGTGTCCATTTAAATGGGTTGTCTATGATTATGAAAACAAGCAGCTCAGTCCCATTAACTTGCTTACTTAGGTCTGTTTCACATGTCAGTAAATCACGGACATGTGTTCTCCATGATCTCTATGGACAGCACATGTATCCATTGACTTTAATGTATGTATCATTCATTACTGGTTTTCCATGGACTGTGGGTCCTTAGTTACACCTATTTTTGTCCATGATTACAAATTCCTCACACACATTATAGTCTATGGATCCATGAAAAGCACAGACACAACACAGATTTTGCTAGAGTCTGTGCTGCAGTAAGTTATGCCAAACTTGATGCAGAAGTCTAAGACTAAGGTCACGTTATTAGGTTTCTTGATGCCAGTTTTGGAAGCCAAAAACAGGAGTGGATCGTAAAAGGAGAGAAACTATAAAGGACAGATACAATTTCTGCTCTTTTTTTAATTCACTCCTTGTTTTAGCTTCCAAAACTGCATCAGGAAACCTGATACCCTAACACTTCTGTCTTAAAATGATATTCCACTTTCTATGCTACCCCTTTACTGGAGTAAGATTGCAACAATTTTTGAACGTTTTAAAAAGTCACACTTCTGACTTCAATCATCTCAATGAGCTAACCACCTCACCTTTCCAACCCACCTTTCAAAAATAGAGTGAGAGAGATGTAAAAGTGCAAAAAGTCACAAGCTCTATTTTTGAAACCATAATTCTGGAGTGCAAGGTTTGATAATCAGCCCTCCTTCCCCATTTATTTTAGTGCTCAATTTATCTGGGAGGACTATTAGCAAAGTATTATTCAATTCCTAATAATTCCCAATTTGGTTTGGCGACCCTGTCACAAAATTGAATACATGCAAATCCCTATATACTGATTTTCATAGATAGATTAGCAGTTCATCTGTCTACCCTGCTCTATTGGTTAGATACCAGCTCCCTCCTAGCTACGCTCCAGTCTGACAAAACTTCTTAAAGGGAACCTGTCATCAGTGAGGTCAGCATAAATTAGTGACAGAAATGCTGATTTCAGCGGTGTGTCACTCATGAGCTAAAAGTAAGCACTGCCATCACACAGGGAATAGTCCAACTACAAAACATTTACCTTATGAAAATGTTTGCTGAGAACCAGCATCATAATCATTGCAGCACAGGCCTTGAAAAGAGTTAAATCTACCAGAGAAGAGTCTTGGTTATTCATAAGCTCCTGCTCTCCCTGCCTATCCACTGATTATTGGCAGTTCTCTTCTAGGCAGAAAACTAGGTAGAAGACTATCAATCATGAGGTGGGCATTGAGAGCAGGAATTTATGAATAACCATGACTCTTCTCAGGTGGTCTTTTCCAAGCCTAGTCTGCAATGATTGTGATGTTGGTTCTCGGCAACCACTTACTTTTAACTTATAAATGACAGACCGCTTAAATCAACTCACCTGTCCCTACTTTAGGCTGCTGTTAGTATGGACAGCATAAAGGTTCCCTTTAAGTTGTTGCCTAAGAAAACTTTTTTTAAAGGTATTATGCTGATAAATTGGCTCTATTGGTCCAAGAACCCCTAAAACCTATTTTATAGCAACAAAATAGCATATTACTCACGTATCCCTCCCTTTTTTTCTAAACATTTCCTACACGTTAGATTGTCTGCTCCTAAACCAGACGTAGAAAATGATGAATGAGATGTACCCATGCCACACTCCCTTTTTTAGACCTGGGGTGAGCAAGGAAGATGTCGCAGATTCTGCCGCACCACGGCATACAACAGAATCTGCGCCAGATATATGCCGCAAAAGTGGCGTATATCTGGTTATAACTGATCCCCATAGTGTTTTAGTGTGGTTCAAGAGAATATGCTAAGAATTTGTGTTATATTTGTGTATATGAAATCCCCTATGAAGTAAATCAGTGGGTGTGGAGCTTTGCCAATTACTGGGTTATCGGATTGCCCTAAGCCTGCATTTCTTTGGCTACTTTAATGGAGATCTTAGGATCAATGTCGGTTTGTTTACTGCACATCACAGGTCATTGAGGGATAGAATAACAGGACTAGAATCCTAAATAGCATAGTGAAAATGAGACAGTGTAACAGTTGTTTTGCCCGTGGCATGAAATCATGAACACACAAAATTGTAGCACTGATGATTTTCTATTTGAATACAGTACTTTACATAGTACACTGTTTTGTTTCTTAGATGACTTTAGCACCTGGCACATTATTGTAAAAAAAGGAATCTTATATTTTTCAATCATGGGGTTTTTATGAAATTTAAAAAATAAAAAAATAAAAACATTAAAATTCATGTTTATGACTGAATGTCTAACTTAAGCAACAGCTGAGATGCTCATCTTCTAAGGCCTGTTTCACATTTGCGTTGTTAATTCCCTTATTGAGATCTGATCTTTCACATCAGGATGAATCCGCAACTTTAGGATGCGGTTGTGTGAAATCAAAACAGAAAAAAATAGATCTGTCACTAAATACATTTAAGCTCCTAAAAACGTTTCCGTCACCATTCACTTACATTGTTTTTATTGACGGATCCATTTTTTCCGTTTTTATGACCGGACACAAAACCACAACTTGCAGTGGTTATGTGTCTGGTCGCAAAACGTAATTCTGACGGAACGGAAGACATCCTGAATGGATCTCTTTCCATTCAGAATGCATGAGGGCTAAACAGAAAGTTTTTGAGAGAGCGAGCAATTATCAGGAGGAGCCGTCCTTCCCGATAATTGCCTGCTCTTCAGAGGAGGTGAAAACTGCATTTCCATGCAGCAGTCACCTCCAATGTATGGGCACAAGCGATCACCACTGCAGTTGCTCCTATTCATACAGATTCATTGTTTCTGGGTGGCAGATTCATCATTACACAGCACAACTTGCTGCCCAAAAACAACGTTTTTGGTGTCGGCATAAATGGTTATTTCACCCGATAAAAAAGCTTGTTCATCGGGTAATCAATTTGCAACCCTGGTCTTTGTGATCTGTGGGGGTCCTAGACATTTTTTTAATGTCCTTTGTGTAGTAATGCCTCCAAACGACAAAATGAGCTCTGTTAGATTTCTGCTGTATGTGTATTAATAAAAGCTTTAGGATAGCATAGTTATAGTATATCTCACCAAAATCCACAGTGGTAAAATCCATACCATCTGCAATTTTAATGTGGAAATGCTGTGGATTTGCCTCAGATCTCACCCTTCACACAGCATGGTGGAAATTCCCAATGTAAATTGACATGCTGTGGATTTACAATCAATGTAATCGATATATGCAAATCTATGTAGAAAACCCAAATCAAGTACATTCGCACATACTTGATTTGGATTCCTGAATGGTATGAAAAAATCATACTTACCTTCTCTGTTAGAGCGTGAATAGCTGGCCACCACCATCTTGATTGAAGATCTCACCCAAAATCCCGTGCGCGGTGGCTTATGATGTCACCACACTGGCCGATGTGATGATGACATCATGGGGTGCACAAAATTTTGAGCTAGATCTTCAATCAAGATGGTGGTGGCCGACTCTTCGCGATCAAATGGAGGAGGTAAGTATGATTGGAAGAAGAGGGGGGAGAAGTAGAGAGGGGAAGTGAAGTGGGAAAATATGGCGACGAAAAGGAAAGAAAAAAGCAAGATGGGGGATGTTTCCCTGGTACAAGGTGAAATGGTATCAGGCAAACTGGAACAATATTTGTATTCACCTGGGGTACAAAAGAAAACGGGGGCAAGGAAAAGCGAAGGCCCTATACAGACTGAGGGGAATGGAAATAACCCAATATGGACAGAGATATTGGTGGCCGTTAAACAATGTCAGGGAGCGTTAGGAGAAATTACCCCTCAAATAGCAGGTATTAAGGAAGACATCAGTACAATACGGTCAGATATGACGAATATTGGTAATAAATTGAGAGAGGCGGAAAAGCGGATTAGTGGTCTTAAGGATGACTTAAATAAAGCAATTGAGGAAATTAAGGAATTAAAAGCTGAAAAAACACAAATCCGCGAGAAATTATCTGATATTGAAGATAGGGAAAGACGGTCTAATCTGAGGGTAATCGGTGTCCCAGAGGGGAAAGAAGGTAATGACTGTGCCGGGTATATCCAAAAATGGTTTATGGATTGTGTTGGTCCCGAAAAACTATCCAATACCTTTTGTGTGGAGAGAGCACATCGGATATCTAGAAAGATCCCGGCAGCGGGAGGGTTTCCCCGCACTATAGTATTGAAGTTGTTAAATTTTAGAGATAAAACAGTAATCCTTAGGAGTATGAGATCTGTGCAACAGAAGGAGATTGATGGGATGAAGATATCGGTTTACCCGGATTATTCGACGGCAACACAAAGAGAACGAGAAAAATATAAGGATATAAAAAAACGTCTTCTAGAAAAAGATATTAAATATTCCATGGTATATCCTGCAAAATTGAGGGTTGTGCATAAGGATTGTACATTGTTTTTCTCTCAGCCCAAAGACGCTTGTGAATGGTTGGATAGAAATATGGTTCCCTGATTTAATGATTTAATGATTTTTTGTGTTGGGGGGGGGCGGTTGGCTGCCCGCTCCGTCCGGATGGCTCGGGGGCGCGGCCACCCTGGCGGCGGGTGCATGCCTTGGGGTCGGTGCGCTTGGAGGGAGCGTGCGGGCGCCGGGGGTGTGCGCCGTCGTCGGGGGGTCGCGCCCCTGGGGGTGGTTCGGGGGAGGGGTGCGGCGGGCCGCCTCTTCCACTCGTCACATATGATGTATTTGTTATAGGCGGTGGGGGGGGGGGGTGGGAGGGGCGGGGGGTACCACGTAGGGTGAGCGACAATGGGATTGAAGCTCATTGTCGGGCAAGAGAGGGGAATGGTTTATGGTTTATTGTTTAATGTGGTTGTTTGGTTGCGTGGAGGGGCGGGTTGGTCGGTCAGGGTCAAATTTAATTTATATGGGCGGGAGAGAATTTGGCCAGAGGGATTCTGTGGGTTATATCATGTGAATAGAGATGATGAGTGGGAATTTTAAGGTAATAACTTGGAACGTTCGGGGGTTGAATAACAAATTAAAAAGATATGCTGTCTTAAGTAGAGTGGGGCAACAACAACCCGCGATAACATGCTTGTTAGAAACACACCTAACTAAGGAGACAACTAAATTATTGTCAAGGAGGTGGTGTGGGTTTAGTGCGCACTTTACTTATACAAATTATTCTCGGGGGGTAAGTGTGTTGGTGCACAGGAGTATTGGGCTCGTTGTACATAGGGTAAAAATAGACACGGAGGGTAAATATGTGTTAATGTATGGCGAGATTGCTGGTGTGAACTGTGTCTTGGCCTTTGTGTATATACCACCACCGTTCTCCTCGTTTGTGTTGGGAAAGGTCTGGGAGTTTGCTCTTCAGTATAGAAATATTCCTGTGCTGGTATATGGTGACTTTAATGCTGTATTAGATGAAGAGATGGATAGGGAAAGAATATTGAGTCAATCGAGAGCTGTTCAAGGCTCTCCATTGAAAAAGATAGTAATGGAATTTGGGTGGGTGGACGTATGGCGGAACATGTATCCAGATAGGAAGGCGTATACCTGTTTTAACGCAACGCATAATGTGTTTTCGCGTATAGATTTGGTGCTGGGTAATAGTATGGCAGTTTCGTGGGTAAAAGATGTTGAATTCGGGGAAAGATCCTTATCTGATCATGTACCAGTTATTACGTATTTAGGTAAAGTAGATACATTATTGAGGAGAAGCTTCAGGTGAACCCCCATTGGTTAAATATGTTGACCTCACATGATCAAATTGTGCAGGAATTAGTAGAATTTTTTCAGAGAAACAACGGATCTGCTGGGGAAGATATAGTATGGGACGCTGCTAAAGCCTACCTTAGAGGGGTTTTATATAGGGAGATAGTAAGAAGGAAGAGAGGCTTTCGATCTGAGGAGGACAATCTAAATAAGGAAATAAAGATAGCGGAAAAAAAATATTTGACAACTAAGGAAGTAGGGGATAGGCAGTTATGGATAGAGGCAATAAAAAAAATGGAGAAATGGATGGTAGAAAAAGAAATTAATAAGGTAAAATTCTGGAACTTACAGAAATACTACACTGGAGGAAAGCCTGGTAAATTATTGGCTAAGATTATAAAAAATAGGGATATGAATAATTATATTTCTGAAGTGAGAAGTAAAAGTGGGGAAATTGTAAAACACCCTCAAGAGGTGGTGAAAGTGTTTGAAAAGTTCTACCAGGAGCAGTATATGTCCAGAATAGATTATACCCAGGAAGAGATAGAACAGTACTTGACATCCATCCCTCTACCAGAACTAGAAGATTCTCAGAAACAGTGGTTGAATAGGCCAATTGAAGTAGCAGAGCTAGAGATAGCTATAAGATCTATTAATGAGAACAGGGCAGCTGGTCCGGATGGACTGCCAGTAGAAATATATAAAAGGTATAAAACGGTATTGATGGAGAAATTGGCCAGGGTTTTTACGTGGTCATATGCTAGGGGGAAACTCCCGGATTCTATGTATGAAGCTAACATTGTATTGATAAAGAAGGAAGGAAAAGATCCGCGGGACCCAGAAGCATACCGCCCAATATCTCTGATAAATTCAGATGTCAAGATATTGTCGAAGATTTTAGCGGCCCGTTTGGGAAAGGTGATGGAAAAATTGGTAGGGCAGGACCAACGGGGCTTTATGGCTGGGAGGTCAATAAGAGATAATATTTTGAGAACTCACATTAATATACAGGTGGGAAGTGGTGAGGGTGGGCACTCCATACTGTCATTGGACGCGGTGAAGGCCTTTGACAGTGTGGAGTGGCCGTTCCTGTGGAGTGTTTTGGAAAAACTTAACCTGGGTGAATTCTTTATAGGATGGATTAAGACACTGTATAGATGCCCAGCAGCAAGAATATACGTAAATGGGAGGACATCAGATAGTTTTGCTCTACAGAGAGGGACGAGGCAGGGTTGTCCCCTCTCCCCCCTGCTCTTCGCCCTGGTAATTGAATTTTTGGCGGTGAAGATTAGAACGGACAGTATGATGAAGGGGTTTGGAGCCGGGGGGATGGGGGACAAAATTGTTTTATATGCAGATGATATCCTGTTATACTTGAGAGATACGAGGGGGAGTCTGGAGCATGTGATAGAAGTAGTGGAGAAGTTTGGGGGGTATTCAGGTTTAAAGATTAATTGGAAAAAAACAATGTTGTTGCCATTAGACCCTACATTGACAATAGAGAGGTCTGATATACAGGTAGTAAAGGAGGAAGGAATGAAATATTTAGGTATAAGAGTAACCGCTGACCCAAAAAAATATCAGGAATTGAATATAATACCCCTGTTATCTAGGATAAAAAAAAGGATAGAAGTTTGGAATAAACTCCCCTTATCACGAGCGGATAAACTGGGTTTGGTAAAAATGATATTACTCCCACAGATTTTGCACATATTAAATAACTCCCCTGTATGGATAGAGAAGGACATCTTTAAGAAACTTGATAGGCTTATGAATGAATTATTTTGGAACAGAAAAAGAGTTAGGATAAAGCACGAGGCATTAACCCTCCCAATAGAAAGAGGAGGATTGGCAGCCCCAGATTTCTTCAGTTATTATCTCGCGTCACAGGTTGGGAATATGTTAAGGTGGAAGGAAATAACTGGTTTTAAGGAGATGGTGGAGAGCCATGAGACGGCAGAGAACATTTTTATGGTATTAGAAGGAGGAAAAAGAAAGTATATGGTAGACTGTCCGATAATGAGAGTTTTGAATAAAACATGGGTGAAGATGAAAGAGAGGGCGGGGATACAACACTCATTGAGATTTACTTCACTTTTTAATAATAATACATTCTCAGAATTAGGAAAAATGGATGATTATAAGTATTGGGTGAATAGAGGTTTTTTTCATGTGGAACACATGTTTGAAAAGGGTAAGTTAAAAACTAAGGGAGAATTAGAGAGTGGAGGGAATGTAAGGGTGTGTGAGTTTAGATATATGCAAATGGTTAGTGCAGTCAATTCCACTAAGGAAAAGGATGTATTTTTGGTAGAAGAATCTAAAACACTGGATGAGGTGATGGGAATGTGTGGTAAGAATAAGAAAATGCTGTCAAAGCTATATAAAATAATAAATAATCAACGGGAAATCAAAAGTGTGATTAAAATTAGGCAAAAATGGGAAAAAAGGATTGGTAGTAGGGATTTGCGTTATTGGTATGGGATTTACTCTAATAGTGCTAGTTTTTTAACGGATAATTCACATAAGGTTATACAGTTTTTTTATTTCACAAAGATTGTATTATGCACCAGATAGATTGTTTAGGTGTAAAAGGAAAGAAACAGATGAGTGTGTAAGTTGTAGGTTTCCGGGTGCGGATTTGGAGCATGTGTGGTGGGATTGTATGGAAAAAAGGGAGTATTGGAGGGAGATCTTTGATGTTATGGAAAAAGTGTATGGATTAAATATCATAAATAAGTTTGAGTGTGCGATCTTGGGTGATGTAAGTGAATTAAATATTGGTTTAGTCGAGAAAGCAGTATTATATAAGATGTTCTTTGCAGCAAGGCTGATTATAACCAGAAAATGGATAGGGGTAATTGCCCCGTCTCGTTATGAGTGGAAAAGAGTGGTAGATGAGATAATGTTATATGAAGAAATAAAAGGAAGAAAGAAAAAAGTTAGTAAAAGAATTAGAGGGGTTATGGAAAAATGGGAGTTATACTGGAGGAGGACTTGACCTGACCGACCAAATGGGAAAGGGTGGGGTTGGGGGGTGGGGGGGAAGGGATATATGTGTTGAATTGTATATTTATTTGATATATTATATTGATGTATGTAGTAATTTTTTCAATTAAAAAAAAAAGTCCGTAATGAAAAAAAAAAAAAAGTATGATTTTTTAAAAATGTTTTGAAAATTTTTTACACTATATCATTACTGTCAGATGCCGCCATAAACTAAGAACACGGCATCTGAGGGGTACAATGATGAGGGGCGGCCTATTGACACTCCCTGTCATTGCACCCACTACTTACAAAGAAATGAGATTTGTGACAAAGTAATTCGTCATGAAACAAATTTTTTTGTAAAATTCGGCAAAGCAACCGAATCGAATTTTGCAGTACTTCGCCCATCTTTAATATTATGTCACATGTGCATGAGGCTTTAGAACCTAAGGGTCATCAACTTTCGGCACTCCAGCTGCTGTGAAACTACAACTCCCAGCATGCCAACTTGCTCATCTGTTCTTGTAACTGCCAGAAAGGGGGATTCTGGGGGTTGCAGTTTCGGAACAGCTGGAGTGCCGGAGGTTGCTGATCCCTGACTTAGATTGCTAACTTTTGGCAAGCAGCAATTCAGACCCCTTGGTAAAGAGTAGACCAAACATATTTTTATTACACCACAGTTATGTGCAATTGATGTGTCTTCATTGTAAAGTCACCTGTGGCTGTGCCAGTTTTATAATAAACCTAGCTGCAGACCGAGAGGCCGCTGGGAGCTTTATGTAATAGTCAGTCTGGAATGTGAACTTCAGGAGATCTGCAAATGCCGGGCTTTACTATTATTGCTGGGTTTAATTTAGTCAATAGAGAAATGTAGCAAAATAAGGATAAACTGAATGTCTGCTTGAAACACTGTATCAATTGTTTAGTATTCTCAGCAGCGGCCATTATTGTGTGCGACCAACACATGACTGAGGATTAAGGAGGGTCACTGAAAGAGCAAAGGCACAGTCATTGTGGGAAAGGGCAGCCAAAGAGATAGCGTTAGAAGAGACAAAAACAGGCGTAAACAGAGCGAAATGTGAATCTTACTGACAGATGGCGGCTGTAAAAGTCAGGGAAGGTGGGAGCTAGTGAATCTGGCTAGGAATGAAAGATGGACAATGGGATTGTAAATGAGACAACAGGTTGTGGAGTGATTAGAAGATAATGAAGGGAAAATGCAGTATATGTGCAGAGAGAGGCTTATTTCTTAACACATTTGCATTAATTAACTTAGAACAATGAATTAAAACCCATGTGGGGCATCTAGAAAATATGGTGTTTGCCTATTTAATGTAGTATGGATAAAATGATACCACAACTGCAGGACAATTGCACAATGTATCTACAGTACAAGGTATCTACATGTACAAGGCAGAGGCACATGCACAGAAGCCTTACAGGAGCACACTGAGTGCCCATTAGGAACTTTGACAGCTTTGCCTCACAGTCAAACACATTGCTACATACCTCTGGATGCCTTCTTTAATATGTTCACACATACAAATCAACTTCCTTAGCCTTTACTCTTGGCTCAGAATATCCCAAAATGAGTGGCACGGGATGACCAACTTTGGTAGAAAAAAAAAGACATGATACTTAGTCAGGAGTTGTTTATGTGATATGTGTCTATTTGTGGCCACCCAGTGGTTGTGATGTGAATTGCAGCTTGCAGAGGGTTTTACCAGCATTCTCACTATTTACTGTGAAATAAAGTAATTGATACAGTGTAAAGCAACAGTATGAAAAATAGAATTACTTAAAATATATGGGCTTTATAATAGTTAACATTTTCTTATTATTAGAAGAGAACTTTGCACAAAATCCAGGTGTACATGAAGGAGGCTACAACCAGTGCCAAGTTGGCTCTACACTTATTTGTGCTCCTTATCCTGTACTCCTGGCTGTCTGCAGGTGGGAGAAACATTTCCTTTGGAGATGATTATGAATGTTATATTATCATTCTCACCATCCCAGGAGTGATGCTCCACAAGGTCAGTAATTGGCAGATCTGTGTCTAATAGGCGCATTCACATGACAGTATTTTGTCTGTACTTGTCTTCAGTACTTATCAGTCGATACTGGGAGTAAAACCTGCAAAGAGACAACTTATAATGGAAAGATTTGAACCTCTTCCATGTTTTGGACCCATTCTTAGTTTTGATTTAGAGAAATACTGACCAAAATAATGCCATGAGAAAGTGACCAAAATGTAACAGGAGAATTAGTCAGGATGACCTATCCTCCAAATAAGTTATCAATATCAAATCAGCAGGGATTGACAACTGACACCCCCACCGATCAACTGTTTCAGACAGCTATGATGCTGAACTGAGTAGTATGGAGCTGGAGGCAGATAGACCTGTACACTGTGTAGTGGCCATACAGGGGTTTTGCAGCTCAACTCCCATTCAAGTGAATGGGAGCCGAGCTTCAAGGGCATCTGTCAGCAGTAGAGGTGAGCGAAGTTTTAAAAAATTTGATTTGTCTTCTTTGCCAAATTTCAACAAGAAATTTAATTTATTATGAATTATTTTGTCACAACTCGCTTTCCATTGTATGGAGCGGGCACTGTTAGCGGATTTGCAAAACACTATTGTCGTGTGAATGCGTCCTTAGTTTCTGATGTGGCGGATGATCAATGGGGTTGATGTATGTCGATTCCTCACCAATTTAATACCAATGACCTATCCAGAGGATTGGCCATTAATATCTGCAGCCCAAACCCTAACCTCATTAAATCGTAGAATAAAACTACTTTCCTGCAATGTTTCCCAGAACTTACCGAGAACTGGAAGAAAAGAAACCAGACTTGTAACAGTAGTTTTATTGTATTAGTATCTGATATCTTTTGATACAGTGCCCAAATCCTACAGAATATTGTCTAAGAAAATAAAGAGCTGTCTGGATTCGGAGCAGCGATCTGTGGTGCAGGGGAAACATTTTCTTACAATAATCCAGTGTTTGGACTGGTAACAGCTTGATTTAATTGGTTGAGATATCGAGTGAGTAGAGATGTGCTGTGAAGCTTTTGTGTGTTGGGGAATCGATGGACTAGGGAAGTATCTGAATTTCATTAGTGTGTGTGAAAACATCATTTCTCAATTAGCTGAATCTCCAGGACATGTACTCTTGTGTCGGACACTTTAATTGCAGTTTAAATCCTTATCACCTGGAATTTGACAAGAAGTGGCATGGGAGGGAGTAATGCTATCACAACAAGATTACTCTGCAAGCGCCAAGGCTGCCTGTAACACAGTTTAACTGCAGCCCCTAAGCAGAAATGAATGAAGCAAAATCTTTGCTAGATGATTTAAATTGTAACATCTCCGGCATAGACACGACTGCCCTGCAGGATAGCCAGACAATTGAGAATTACACACCGTAGACTAAAGTGTTCCTCCATTGAGAGAATTGATTGAAGTAGCCCACACAGATTTAATCTCATGGGGGGAGTTGGGCAGAGAGTGTGGGTGGTCAGTTATAACTATACCAAGCTGAAAGCCCCTCCCACCAGGAGCAGACATAGACAGCAGAGGGCCCCTGGGCAAAAAGCAGTATATAGGCCCCATACTATAAAATAGGCTTCATACAGCACCACCTTAAGTCTCTATAACAATTCACAAGTAGAGATAAGCAGATTTGACCTGAGTTTTGCAAAAATTCAAGCTGGATTTGAGCCCAATTTTTTTCTGATACAGTTCTGGAGAAAGAGAGAGATTTTCGGGATGGATTTTGGAGAGAATACAATTAAAAAAATATCAGTAATAAAATAAAACGGTAAGACAAAAGATAAAAAAAATGTGAGACTCAGAAAACCTCACACTGCCATACAATTTTTTTTGTGATTTTGAAGAGTATAAACAAGTGTATATCTAAGTCACCAACACTCCTGCAGAGGTGGTTTCTATTGCATGGGTTCAACCCCGGCCTGGGCTCCAATTAGGACCAATGTTTGAAAGGAAACCCTGGAAATGCTGAAACCTTCTTTTTATTGCTATCCAAAAATGTAAAAAAACATAGTGACTTAAATGACACCAACCCCATAAAAAAAAAAACGCTTACGTGGTTCAAACGCTACATGGGACATAGTGATGAGAAAGAGAGAGATTTTGGAGATGGATTTTGGAGAAAGAGAAAAATAAAAAAATACAACTAAAAAATAAAAAAATAAGACAAGAAAGAAAAAATGTGAGGCCCAGGAAACTTCAGACTGTCATACAATTTTCTTTCTTAGTCAGACGGATTTTGGAAAGACAGAGAGAAACAGACAGAAAGAGAGAGAGACAGAGAGAGGAAAAAATAATTAAAAAATAAAATTTAAAAAAGTGAGAGACAAGAGAGAAAAAAGTGAGATCAATGAGATCTCAGAGTGTCAAACACAGATTTATTGGTTAATTGAACCACTTTTGAGAAGAATTGATTCGGACCTGAATCGAATCTATGAACACAGGCAAAACTTAGTATTGGCCTCCTGGACCACCCAGTTTCCCAATGTGTCTGTCAATCACTCCCAGGCAATGCAAATTTTTTTTTACAAAGCTGGCTGCCTGCAGCCACCACTAGGGGGCGCTCAGTACATAGAAATTTATAATTAATTGAACAATTAAAATGGACTGAAATGGGAGCTTTAATAATCTGCTTGCAGTGGTGGCTGCAGGAAAATGTTCATTTTTCACAATGGAAAGAGAAGAAGAAGTTTAGTGCCTGGGCCACTCTACCCCATAGTAGTCATGTTGTCTGCCTCCATTGAAAGTATTCCACTTGGGTCCATTGATTTAACCAAATAAAAACCCAAATTGAATCTTAAGTGATTTGCTTGTCTCTATTTACCAGTTATTGTAAACTATGAAGTTCATTAGCTTCCTTCTTGGGCGTGGGCCCCAGCTACCTACTTGCATCATCTGTAGCTGCACAGGTCACACCAGGGCCGGATTAAAGGGAGGGCATCCGGGGCGAGGCCGCTCCATATTTTTAAAAAGTGGGCCGCTGTGGCTACTGAACACAATTGTATCTGCATCCACTGGATGCAGATACAATTGTGCCTGCAGCAGCCAGCCCCGGCGGAGCAAGGAAACCTCTGATTCCCTGCTCTGCTATTCCCGATGGGCGGCGCACTGATGTGACGTGGGCTAAAGCTACATTCACATGACCATATTTGTTTTGCGGTCCACAATTGCAGATCCCCAAAACACGGATACTGGCCGTGTGTGTTCCACATTTTGTGGAATACACATGCCCAGCCCTATAATAGAAATGCCTGTTCTCATCTGAGATTGCGGTCAAGGATAGGACATACTCTATCTTTTTTGCAGGGCTGTGGACTATGGATTTGCGGGCCCATTGAAGTGAATTGAAATATGATCATGTGAATGTACCCTAGTGCTGTCTCTGACCCCAATACTGGCACCTAACTGATACCGACCCCAATCCTAATGCTGGCCCTAAGGGTGCATTCAGACGACCATATTTCTGGGTCTGCATCTGTTCCACAATTTTGCGGAATGGGTGTGGACCCATTCTTTTCAGCGGCGCCGCAAAAGATGCTGACAGCATACCATGTACTGTCCACATCTGTAGTCCCGTTCCATGTCCCCACGACAAATATAGAGCATGTGTCCTATTCTTGTCCCCAAAAATAGGCACTTCTATATAGGGCTGGCACTGTGCGTTCTGCAAAATGTGTTTTGCGGATCCACAATTCGGGGACTGCAAAACACTTTCGGTCGTCTAAATGTAGCTTTATGCTAATACTGGCCCCTAACCCCAATACTGGCCCATAACACAAATGGGCACATATAAGAGGCGCAATACATAAAGTGGAACATATGAGGCACTTTTTATAAGGGGCACCAAGCATGTGGCACTATAAAAAGAGGTCACAGGGCATATGGCACTATATACAGAGGGCACAGAGCATGTGGCACTATACACAGAGGGCATATGGCACTGTATACAGAGGGCACAGTGTATGTGGCACTATATTCATAGGGCTCAGAGTATGTGGCACTATATATAGAGGGCACAGAGTATGTGGCATTATATACAGAGGGCACAGAGTATGTGGCACTATATACAGAGGGCACAGACTATGTAGCACTATATACAGAGGGCACAGAGTATGTGGCACTATATACAGAGGGCACAGACTATGTGGCACTATATACAGAGGGCACAGAGTACAGTATGTGGCACTACTATTGGGGGCCCTATGTGTAGCACTAATGCTGCTGTTATATTCAGGGCACGGCATGAGTCTGTGTCAGTCTGCAGGATGCCAATGTGTTGGTAAAGAATAACGTTAAAGGGATTCTGTCACCAGGATTTGGCCTATATAGGTAATCCCACTATCGGATTCTGCTCAGTGTGTTGAATGCAAAAACGTTATTCTTATTCTTCCTAGGGATGAATTTCATGTTAAAAAACCTTTTTTTATGTTATGCAAATTACTTACACAAGGAGCCCAAGGGGATGTGCCCAGCGCCGTTGGAGCCCGGCCACGCCGCTACTGTTGGAGCCCAGGACCGCCCACCTCATTATTATTCACTGCACAGCTCCATGCAGACTTGCTCCGTCACATCGTAATCCCGTGCAGGCGCAGTAACTTCGGTGAGGCCGATGCCAGTAGACCGCACGGGCGCACACCGCTTTAGGTACTGCGCCTGCGCGGGATTACGATGTGACGGAGCAAGTCTGCATGAAGCTGTGCAGTGAATAATAATGAGGTGGGCGGTCCTGGGCTCCAACATTAGCGGCGTGGCCGGGCTCCAACGGCGCTGGGCACATCCCCTTGGGCTCCTTATGTAAGTAATTTGCATAACCTAAAAAAAGTTTTTTTTAACATGAAATTCATCCCTAGGAAGAATAAGAATAACGTTTTTGCATTCAACACACTGAGCAGAATCCGATAGTGGGATTACCTTTATAGGCCAAATCCTGGTGACAGAATCCCTTTAAAGAGATCTTCTCGGAAAAATCTGCAGAGCTGAATTGTGGACGGGAGAAGTCATCATGGTGGCCTGAGCCAGGTGGAGAGGAACTCAGGAGGAGACGTCATCTGTAAGTCGATGGAAATGATTATTCTGCTACTGACTGTGTATGATGAGTGTTGTAGTCACCTGGATGAGCTACAGCTGATGATGGGTGGTAGCATGCTGTTTTGTGCAACAACAACTCTCAGTATCCCTTTACACTTCAAGCCATACTGGGAGCTGTAGTTTCACACAGCACAAGGTCATATGGTGAGGGCTGACCTGACTATTTAGATGGTATCTGTACTGAACTTTTAAAATCTGGTGCTGTATTTATGTAGATAACTTGGTTCTGGTGCAGTATTTATGTAGATAACTTGGTTGTAGTGCTGTATTTATGTAGAGCACGTGGTTCTGGTGCTGTATTTATGTAGAGAACTTGGTTCTGGTGCTGTATTTATGTAAAGAACTTGGTTCTGGTGCTGTATTTATGTAGAGAACTTGGTTCTGGTGATGTATTTATGTAGAGAACATGGTTCTGGTGCTGTATTTATGTAGAGAACTTGGTTCTGGTGCTGTATTTATGTAGAGAACTTGGTTCTGGTGATGTATTTATGTACAGAACTTGGTTCTGGTGATGTATTTATGTAGAGAACGTGGTTCTGGTGCTGTATTTATGTAGAGAACGTGGTTCTGGTGCTGTATTTATGTAGAGAACGTGGTTCTGGTGCTGTATTTATGTAGAGAACTTGCACCGTACAGTATATGACATCTCCTTGTGGCTGCCCCCATACAGTATAACATCTCCTTGTGGCTGCCCCCATACAGTATAACATCTCCTTGTGGCTGCCCCCATACAGTATAACATCTCCTTGTGGCTGCCCCCATACAGAATAATGTCTCCTTGTGGCCCTCATACAGTATAACGTCTCCTTGTGGCCGCACCATACAGTATAACATCTCCTTGTGCTAAGGTTTGTGAGCAAAGGGAGATTTAAAAGGGGAATAAATATGGTGGTGGGCGGGGCTTTGGGCCCGAAATGTCTTGTCGTCCGGGGCCTCCACCAACCTTAATCCAGCCCTGGGTCACACAAATGGTATGTCCTCAAATGCCTCTTGCAGTAGCCTTGCATGTCACCTCAATGACCCAGCTAAAGTATCACAAGCCACATAAAGTAAGAAGTATCCCACTCCTCACATTTAGCCGGGGCCAAATTGTTTCTTTCAGCAGCTGGCAAAAATAGATGATGCACTACAGTTAGCTAAGGTAAGGCTACTTTCACACTAGCGGCAGGCCTGATCCGGCAGGTGAAGGGTGCTGCCGGATCAGGACTGCCGCAGCGACATGTGTGGAGCCGGAACCGCGCTCCGGCCCCACACGTCACACAGTACATACATACACACAGACACACACACATATAGACAAACAAATACACATACATACTTACATGCTCCCGGCAGGTCTTCGGAGCGCTGGAGTAGCAGGACGGCTCGCACAGGTGACGATTCCCCACAGCGCCCTCTGCTGGGCGCCTGGTGGAATCGTCATCTGGGCGCGCCGACCTGTCCCTCCGGCGCTCTGAAGACCTGCCGGGGAGCATGTAAGTATGTATGTGTATTTGTATGTGTATATGTCTGTGTATGTGTATGTCTATGTCTGTATGTGTAGCCGGATCCGTCATGAACTTCATTGAAAGTCAATGGAGGGCGGATCCGGTTACCATTGTGGTCACACCAGACGGATCCGCCCCCATTGACTTGCATTGGGGGTCATTCCGGATCCGTCTTGGTGCGGATGCCTGGACCGGAGAGCAAACCGCAGCATGCTGCGGTTTGTTCTCCGGTCTGAAGACGGAACGGAATGCTTTCAGGAGCATTCCGTTGTCTTCTGTTCAGTTTTGTCCCCATTGACAATGAATGGGGACAAAACTGAAGCGTTTTATTCCGGTATTGAGCCCCTATGACGGAACTCAATACCGGAATTTTAAAACGCTAGTGTGAAAGTAGCCTGAGTTGAGTTTTTTTAAGTTTCCATTATAGCATTCTTGAACACCTGCTCAAGGAAAGGCTCTACTTAATTATTTGAATATGCATAGTGTCAGTTTCCTTCTCTCACTGGTCACGTTATTAACTACGAAGGGTTGCTCCAGCAGAGGGCAGTGGAGCAGTCCTGGGGTTGGACTTATAATAATCAAATACTGTGAATAGGGGAAAACCCATTTAACTACTTCTGTGCAGGAGTAGAGCTGTTTGAAAAAAAAACTTCCCGTTTTTCATACAAATCCTTTAAGATTTTAAAGTTTGTCTGAAATAAACTCTATGTCAGTGTCATCCAGCGAGAACAGATTAGGGGTTCTGTTCTACATGACAACTTATACTTTTGGGAGGTCTCTCATCTAGATACTTTTTACCTTAAGTCAAAGATTTAACAAAAAAGTCAGCTACATCAAATATTAAAATGCTAAAGGATAAAATCTCAGTGTGCGGGCGTAGATTTATGTAGGCAAATGGTACATGCTTTCCAGAGATGCCACTGCCTACCATTAGCAGTCATTTCCCTGAAATGTATTTCGTTATATCACTAAGTCTTCATGGAGCAAAGTAATCAAACATACAAATATAAAATATGAGGCAGAGAGAAAGAAATGGCCAGTGGTACAATGAAATAATACATGCTCCAAGTTATAGCAAGAGATTTGCCTCTAAGGTTACTCCATATTGGCGTCTGCTACAAGAAAACTAGTTATTGCATTTTTGGAACCAGCAGTTATAGACGGCAAATAAACAGAGCAGTGACTGTGATCAGAGGTGAATGCAAAGGTACAGCATCAATCTGAAAAAGCAATATATGCTAGTGTGGCAAGACATCATTATTATGGGACTCCGACAATATATACCAACATCAGTTATCAGAAAATTGTTAAACATTTAGTAAAATATTTTAAAAATTGTTAGGAAGCTCAATGCATAAAGTAATACATAGTAAAGATGTATGCATTAGGCTCCTATGCTCCCTCTAGTGGTGGAACAACATCTCTACCATTTGTATATGCAAGGGATTTGAGCCTTAGTATCAGACAAACAGATCTAAGAGGGTTAACAGGGTTTTCCAGGTGTTTTATATTGATCTATCCTCAGGATAGGTCACCAACATCTGATCCGACTCCTTACACTTGTGCCAATCAGCTGTGTGAAGAGACTGCAGCACTCTGACTGAAACATTAAACTGAGCCTGTCGCACTGCAAATGCAGTTCATCTTCAGGCAGCATGCTATAGAACAGAAGGAGCTGAGAAGATTGATATATACAGTAGTTTTGTAGAAAAAGATTCAGTATACCATACTTTTTTCATTAAAATTTCTGCTAATACTGAGCAAAGGAGTCCAATGAGTGTTCTTATCAGTGAATTACAGCTTTCTTTATATGAATGCTTATACCATAAGTGGAAGGCCATTGATTCAGACTGCACACTGGACTCATAAGCATAAAAGGAGATAGGTTTTAGATGAATAGGCTAGTATAATTATGTACAAATTTCCCTAGGGCAAAAACACCCCCATACTCTAACAGTGTTTATTAAAACTTAAAGGGGTTGTCCCACGAAAAATATTCTACAGTTTTCAAACCAGCACATTAACCTGCATGAAATTAGAAATTTAGCATGGCCACTGAGTTATACAATAAAATCAATCATTTTCTTATTTCTTTGACCTGCTCACTGAGATGGCCGCACATGCTCAGTTTCATCCTTCAAGTGCTTCCTGAGTAGAGATGAGTGAATCATTCAAAATTTTATTCGCCGAACATTCGTTGAACTTTTCATAAGATTCATATATTCTGCGAATCTATTCAACGAATCTGCGTACAAATCATATGTTATTATGTGGCGTTTTGCGAACATTCGTGCACTAATAACGAACATTCAGTTTTAAAAGATACGCACCTTCTTTGAACACGTACGCATGAGGGTACAAATTGCGTACGAAAATGACGGGCTTGGCTGGAGAGGAATGGTGGAGCAGGAGGAACGCTCTGAGTCTGACCCCTGGCTACATATGGATACTGTATCAGCAGATGACAGCAGATCATCTGACTGAGATGAGCGTGCCATCCACTCCACTACCTCATCCACTTTCTCCTCCACTACAATTTTGCAGGGTTAGCCCAGTGGAACACTGGCCAAGTAACAATTACACTCCAATTTCAACAACACAGGTCTCAGTCTTTAGGAACTTCACATACAGTGCTTCTGCTCATCTCAGCAGTCACAGCAGAAGTGGTGCGTCACTGGCTTACCGAGCCTGGGTCAATTAGAGTAAGCCCTGCCCACTAGATCAGGTGACCGCTTTAGTGCACGATAAACGAACTAACAGTAAAATTTCGCTAATGAATTGAATTTGTACGGTACATTTGAATTGAATTTGAATTTGAACAGTAACTTATACGTAGCAATAGCGTATTATTTATAGGACAAACTACGTAGCAAATGCGTACAAAGCCGAAGTGAATCACATAATATTCGGATTCGCTTCACAGCTAAAAATTTCCAAGATTTGATACGAATTAAATAGTAAAAGTTCGCTAAGTAATTGAATTTGTACGCAACAGCGTATACAGTAACTTATACATAGCATTAGCGTACAATTTATCGGACAAGTATGTAGCGAATGCGTAGAAAGCCTTAGGAACATTTTCAAATCTTAACGGAGCGAATCTCCAAATATTCGGATTCGCTTCGCAGCTAAAAATTTCCAAGATTTGATACAAATCAACAAATCGGCGAATAGATCCGCTCATCTCTACTCCTGAGCTGTGATAGGCCGAGCTGAGAAATGCCCCCTGAGCTCCAGCAGAAAAGACATGCCCCTGAGCTGTCACCTTGATATAAATCTAACACAACAATCGATGGGAGATCTTTGGATCCATGTGAGATACAGGGCTGGTTCTAGCTTTGTTAGAAGTAGACCGTCATGTACTATGTGATGTCTAATTTTCATTTTTTTTTACATTAATCATGAGATAACCCCTTTAAGGGGAATCCATCACCAGTGACTTCTTCATCCAGCTGTTTGCATAGACACCTGATTTTCTTTTGTTTATCTGAGGCACCATTCTCGAGCAATGATACTTTTTCTTAATATGCAAATTAGGTCTTTGGTGCAATGAGGGCATCACCATTGCTCTTTTAGCACACAATCACAGCTCTTTTCTGTGACCAGTCCCTACCTCACTGCTTTGCCACTGCTTGGCCCTGTCAATCACAGCAACGAGGGAGGGGCTGTCTGAAGAAATAAGAGGAGTGTAGGTGCAACAAGAGCAATGGTGATGCCCTTATTGCACCAAAGGCACGATTTACATATTAAGAAAAAGTATCATAACTAGGGAACAAAGCTTTAGATCAGCAAAAGGAAAACAACATTTTGACCTGGTGAACCACAGATATGTCTATGCAAACAGTTACATAGGTCAGTGGCAGTAGTTTCACTTTAACATTTAAATTTTATTACCTAAACAAAAGTACTCCACCAACTTACACAGTTATACCTATCAGATATGGCATCATCAGGGAAATGGGGCTAAGGCCAATATATTGCTATGAAATACAAAAGCAGCAGAAGGCTGCACTTGCACAAGGCTGCTTGATACAGATCATGTGACACAGGTATCAAGAAGCTGTGGCATCATTGAGCAAGTGCTGTAGATATTAAACAACACATAACTATATATATAAAAAACTGTAGGGTACAACATTTGACTTTCTTAACCCAGTATTGTTGTTGAGGTATGTTTGGTTAAGTACAATTTAAGTGATCAAACATAAGCTTTTTTTTTTTTTTAACAATTTGTGTGAAGTTATATTTGTATTAACCACTAGGGATCCATGTTTAAAACAGTACAGGTGAACATAAGAAACTTTGTAACATATCATATTAGAGAAAAATGCCTCTTTCTACTCTTATCTGCCCCTCCTCTTTCTGTGATCAGTCATTCTTTATTCAATGCTAAAATCGGTCTTGAGAGACAGTAGGGATTATTAACTCACTGACTGATTCAGTTATATGCTGTCCGTAAAAGTCTATAGATGGGGATAGGGTGGAAGCTGCTGCAAAGTGAGAGAGGCATAGAGACATGCAAAGTGATGCTGATGAAGGCTCTTGTTAGTTTTCTGTCTTACCCTAGTGTTGGATTCACAGCTACATTGTTTATTGCTGTTGTATACTGTCCTCATACTGCTACTTCTTCAGGGAAATGTGTGAGAGACAAAAAGGGATCGGGATCTCCTCTTCTCAGTGTGGTGTATATAGAAGACTTCATAGAAGATAATAACTTCCCACTAGTTCAAAAATGTCCATTAGAGATGAGGGATCAGGTTACATGCTGCCTATAGAAATTTATGGAGAGGAGAAGGAGGTGGCGGAAGCTGCTACAGACACAAAGAGGGAGAAACTGGTGATAAAAGCAGAAATAGTACTGTTCCTCTTGTACACGTTTGACATCTGAAAGGGCAGTACATTTTAGACATAGCAAATAAATACTAAATCAGTAGGTACGGAGGCAGCATAGGTATGGTTTCATGTGAAATGAATTAAAACACAGCATATATGGATAAAGTACATTGATGTATGCAGTTTCATCAAAAATGCACAGTAATGATTTAAGATGATGAGCGCAGACATACAGTATCTATAATCATGTGTATATGTACTACAGGGTTAACCTGACTACAATAGTGCAGTTTACACTGATAAGAAGTCCTCCTCCTCTTATCCTTCAGAGTTTAGAACTGCACACAGGATTACACGCTAATTAAAATCTTGGCTATTTCGTGCTTTGCTTAAATCATTTTACAATCTTTTTAATCCCAGAGCTTTGCAAAGAGTAATATTTGGAGAGTCCGGTATTATAAACAGTTTCAGGAATGCTCAATGGTCCAGATAACCCCTTGTAAACTGATAATCTGCAGTAGGTGCTACCTGCTCCATGCTTGGTTGTCAGACACATTTCACTGTGTGCCTCTAATTCAGATGTGTCCTTTCTGACCGTTCTTCTTGGTTGGAGATATTCCAAGATGGGTGGCTTAAGATGACCAACTTTGAAAAATAAAACTTTTGGTCTACTCTATTGGGCATTGCAACACTAAGTTTTTTTATTATGATTATTTTTTAAATCCATTCTTTTGTGTCATTCATCTCAGCATACAGTATCAGGAGCCCAGAGGGTAAGGTAACACAGGGCACATCTTGCATTTAGGAGTGAATAATGTTTGATCCAATCATTTAAAAAAAAATCAAAAACATTAAAAGGCTTTTCTTACAATTGACATGTATCACCTATTCACTGGATAAGAGAGAAATGTCTAATACTTGGGGCCCACCAATCATTACAATGGGGTTCTGAGCTTCCCCATTCTTCTTCACTTCATGACTGCAGTGAAGTTGCTGAAGAAACCAATGCCTAAGGGCCTCCACCATCCGTGGATCTCTATTCTTCTGTGTAAATTTTACAAATTTAGAGGGGAAAGAAAACCCAATAAGACATATTCATTGTTACTTTAATTAACTTTAAAGAGATTACATGGCCATAAAAATGTTGTGGAAATAATTTATTGACTTAACAGTTGTCAAGTTGCCAAATAATTTCTGCTGGAAAAGATTCCCCGATCCCCCTTGTTCTACTCCTCGTTCACATGGTACCAGAAGTACTGTAGGTTCTTCCTGTGTTGCCACGTTGAGATGCCAGCCCCTTCCATTGGCATGTCTCATCAATCGTGACCATAAAGGGCTTAAAGGGATTCTGTCAGTAGCATTTCACATATTGAGATATTTATACCATTGGATTGGGCCAGTTATAAGCATTTCTAAACTGTAATTGTTATAGGTCACTGAGGCAGTTTTTCAGTTAAAAAAACGATTTTTAGGAGCTGTCACTCACAGTAAATAAGGAGCCCAAGGGGAGTTCCCAACCGTTGCTGGAGCCCGGGCTCGGCGATTCCTTGGAGCCCAGGCACGCCCACCTACTTAATATTCACTTCACTTCGTTCAGTGAAGATCCGGCGAAATCCCGCGCATGCGCAGTACATCCAGAGGCCGGCGCCCGCAGACTGCACGGGCGCCGGCCCTCTGGATGTACTGCGCATGCGCGGGATTTCGCCGGAGCCGGAGCTTCACTGAACGAAGTGAAGTGAATATTAAGTAGGTGGGCGTGCCTGGGCTCCAAGGAATCGCCGAGCCCGGGCTCCAGCAACGGTTGGGAACTCCCCTTGGGCTCCTTATTTACTGTGAGTGACAGCTCCTAAAAATCGTTTTTTTAACTGAAAAACTGCCTCAGTGACCTATAACAATTACAGTTTAGAAATGCTTATAACTGGCCCAATCCAATGGTATAAATATCTCAATATGTGAAATGCTGCTGACAGAATCCCTTTAAACAGTCACTGAGCGTACGTAAAAGTTTCGATATGTGTAATGATCCCTACTCTCAGGTCATGTCACGGGGGTAATTATAATACTGAGCTTATTAATTTACCACATAAATACATGGCCACCTATTTTAGATGACAGAATTATTCAAAATTACTCCCATAGTTTTCAAACACCCCAATATTTCATATTACAGTTGCTAACACTACCTATACTTATCTAGGCAACAGGGGCCTATGTTTTCAGATTTTCTCAGCACCAACTAATCACAATACAACAGGTTATATAAATGGAACCCAAAGTCCCCTGAATCAATACAGGTAACGTTTTTCCCTTCGGAAGAGCAGATTCTATAGGACTACAAGGAAGGGAGTTATCAAGATTTCAAATTTAATACACAATAGTGCAGTGCATACAAAAAGTAATTGTCAGATAAAAAGAATAAAACAAAAATATAAATATAGTTACAATACATTTAAGGCCCCATTCACACGATCGTATGTACATTTCCGCATCTTATCCGCATTTTTGCGGATAAGATGCGGAACCATACGGACCCATTCATTTGGAAAAAAATGTGGAATGCACACCGTGTGCATTCCGCATCCGTATATTACGGAAGTTCTCCCGCAAAAAAAATGAAACATGTCCTATACTTGGCAGCAAAATCACGTCCGTAGCCCCATTAAAGTCAATGGGTCCACAAAAATGCGGAACACTACGGAAGACTTTCCGTATGTCTTCCGTTCCGTTTTTATACGGATTATGGAATACATACGGTCGTGTGAATGGGGCCTAACAGTTATGAAAATAAAAGGAATAAAAGAACAGAACAAAAGCTTTCTGATGTACAGCAGGGATACCCTGGTTGTGGGGACAGCTGAAAATATGGGCAGTCACTCCAATCAAGATATGGATCCCCAAATGGCTGACACTGCAGCCCTCTTTCCCTGGCTATTTAAACCCATTCTTTTTTCCTCCCATCCATTTGCTGGTGATGTCACTGAGAGGAGGCTGTCCTTACGATAATGAAGCATATGCCTCCCCTCACCCAGTTATATTTATATTGAGAAATCCATTAAAGATCATAAGTCCTGGCAGGAATGTTCTAGAAATATAATAGTATCTGCAATCACCTGGACATACATTTGCCAAACAGGGCATACCAAACACAATACTAATTTACCTATGATTTTAGCCAGTAGCCAATTCCAGGTAGTTCCCTGGGTGTGTGGCTATGAATTGAACATATATATTAGGGCTATTCTTCCTGATCATAACTACCTTTGTGGGTCACTCCAACTATTATGATGGGGTTTGCTTTGATGGATCATATTTTCTTTAAAGTACAGTTATGATTCTCCCAGCCCCTCATGGTAGACACACTACAAACACTGCTTTGCATAACTGTCATCCCTGTTCAGCATGTGCAGGTACTTACCTCCACTTGGAGTGAGAATGTTTTCTGATTCCAAGTGCAGGACCTAGTGATAACCCTTTGATCAATACTTCTAGACCCCTTGTGAGTTTAGGGACAATACAATGTTTGTCAGTGAGTGGGCATCCTGTGGTGCTATCAGAATCCATAAGGAACATTCGTACCTATAACACTACAAGGTGTCATTAGAGACATACCAAAAAGTTTTGATTGGTATGGATTTGAGAGCTGATATTGTGCTCTCTCTCTTCTTGCTGCAGGAGACACACTCAGTAGAAGTAAGTCTATGAGGCTGTCTCCATTCCGTCCCTTGCAATGAAGAGATAGAATGTGATATGGTAGCCTCTCTCTCCTCATTCTAGCGATCAGTGGGGGTCTCAAAGCTCAGGCTCCCCACCGATCAAAAAATGTAATATGCCTCTATGACCCCCTGAAATGGTTAGTATGGGGGTAATGTCTGGTAAACTGCAGATACCTGATCCTATTCCTGTTTTTTTTTTATAGGTAGATAGCTCCTTGGTACTCTTTGGGAGTCATTATTATTATTATTATTATTATTATTATTATTAATCAGTGGCATACATAGAGAAGCAAGGGCCCCATAGAAAGGATCAAACTAGCCCCCCCTCCCCACACACACAGGGCAGAAGGGTTTCTGTCTAAACCCTTTTCAATGACCCTTGGGCCATTTTCCCAATGTCTCATTTGCTAAAAGTTGTTCCTTTAAAGGGTGGATTCCTGACCAAGTTTTCACCTTCAGTAGAAGAAGAGATAATCCCAACTAAGACTGGGTCCCCTCTTGCCCTGGGCCCCATAGCAGTCGCATGGTCTGCCGCTATGGTAGTTATGCCCCTTATCATTATTATTATTGTTTACTTTGCATAAGATATTACTCCCTGTACTTCCTGTAATTATTGCCACACAAAGACTTGGTGGTGCATTTTAATGACCTTCTAAAAGCAAATGTCATCTTCCATGTCTCTCACGCATGTCTAAGACGATTTGGTAGGTCTATGAGATGTCAGTCAGCTTCATTAGTTCCTCTGGAAACTTATTGTTTGTCATTTGACAGGTGGTAACTCATGGTTACTTTTCCCCTTGTTGTCTGCCTGCAAGTCCAGCAATCAATAAAGCCCTTCGAGTCATTTTCAATTGGGTTTTTTGCTGCTGTTTTGTAAGTCCTTTATTAAAAACTTACAGAAATAATTTCAAAATAATATCTGAGAACCTTTGTGTGGGTGAGAGTATACTTATTGATTCCAGCATCATTCTACTAGCAGAAATAGGCAATGGTTGCTTAGACTTTTCATGCACATAAACTCTGTTTGTATGCAGAGACCCAATTTCCAGGCTGAAAGGTCTTGCTACAAAAAAATCTAAATCCATCATTATTCTGTAAATTGCAAATAAGGAAAGCAGGGCATGCTACTAGTGAGGACGTTATTAAGGAAAGTTGGGAATTATTTTGAATGGGAAGAATATTTTGTGTGATTGAATTGACACAGGGTCATTTTGGATTTGTGGCATTCTGTATTTTTCCCTTCCTTTAATATGAGCTGAAAAATCATATCATGTTCAGTTTTGGTACACTATGACTTACCGTAGTCCAATACCTGTTCTCAGTTATTGTATATTTCCATATACTGTCCATATACAATATGTGTTACCTGAAAACTGCACATACTGCTTAATGCATTACCCATATCGGCATATATGCAGTGTCAGTTCTGTATGAATAAAGCACTAGTTATTTCGGGGGGAAAATCGTTGATTAGGGCTCTCTTTATGGTCTTGAAATTCTGGACTATAATATAGTTCTAACATGTATCTTCGGTGAGTTTTCTGTCCGGTTTAGGGAGTGTCTTTAAACATTGCTTCTATATGTAGAGGGGAAGTAATAATACCTTTAAGCTCCATAATTTGTCTTTTGGAGCTGTTGCCACTTCTTTGAGTCCAAAACAATATTCATGGGCAGGGGCATAGCTAAAGGCTCATGGGCCCTGGTGCAAGAGTTCAGCTTGGGCCCCCCCATCTTCCCTCACCGCTGGTGCACCTAGCTTTTCTGCCGGCCAAGTCAAAAATCTAACCCCCCCATGCCAAATTCTCACCCTAACCTTTTCCCTCCTAACATTACGTATATCAGTACAGAACATACAGGGTAAGGCTACATTCACACGACAGTTGCATCTGTATGTCCATTCCTATTTTTGTCCGTTTTGCGGACAAGGATAGGCATTGTTACAGTGGATCTGCAAAAAAAAACGATGCCATACGGAACATCATCCTTTTTTTGCGGATCCACAATTTGCAGACCGCAAAACACAACGTTCGTGTGAATGTAGACTCTGTAATACAGCGCCCCATACCTCGTTCATCCAGTGTAATACAGCGCCCATACCTCTTACATCAAGTACAACACAGCGCGTTCATACCTCTTACATCAAGTACAACACAGCGCGTTCATACCTCTTACATCCAGTGATGTCTCCTCTGATGTAGATCTACTCTTTCCTCATCTTCTCCTTTCAGACCAGACGACATTTTTCAGCCATTTCTCATCTCTGCAGTTTGACAGAAAAAAATCTTAGTTTACTACTTTTCCATCATCCTCCCGTCTTCTGGACAAATCATTCTACCACCCCCAGTACTGTGCCACTAGTACCACACAGATAGTGCCCTTCAATAATTATTGGCACACAGTGTCCTAAAATAACTGCACCCAGCAAATAGTGTCCCTGACAGTAATAGTGTAAACATAAGGCCCCCTAGAAATAACTGCGCTACACTGATACTGTGCCAGGGTTCCCCCCCCCAGTTATAGTGCCCCCCAAAGTCCCAACTAATAATTCTCTACCAGAGTGCACTTGTTAGTAATAGTGTCCCCAACAGTACTAATGTCCCCACTGTGCCCCAGAAGTAATAATGCTTCCAATATGCCAGTAAGAAGTGTCCCCATAGTGCCCCCCAATAATGTGCCAGAAGTGCCCCCAAAATTTCACCCCAATAATGTGCCAGTAAGAAGTGCTGCCCACCCCATAGATGCCACCCCCAAATTATGTGCCAGTAAGAAACGCCCCAATATGCACCAGAAGTTTCCCCCATTGATTCCCCCCCAAAATCATGTGCCAGTAAAGTGTCCCACCCCCATAGATGTCAGTAAGAAATTCCCCTCAAATTATGTGCCATTAAAAAATGCCCCCAGTGCCCCCATGTGCCAGTAACAAATGCCCCCAGTGCCAGCAAGAATGCCCCAGTGCCAGTAAGAAAATACCCCCAGTGCCCCATGTGCCAGTAAGAAAATACCCCTAGTGCCAGTAAAAATGCCCCTAGTGCCAGTAAAAATGCCCCCAGTGCCCCATGTGCCAGTAAGAAATGCCCCCAGTGCCAGTAAGAAATGCCCCCCAGTGCCCCCATGTGCCAGTAACAAATGCCCCCAGTGCCCCCATGTGCTAGTAATAAATGCCCCCAGTGCAGTAAAAATGCCCCAGTGCCCCCAATAGAGCTCCGGTCCGTAATTGCAGCAATAAAAAAAATAAACATTAATACCTTACCTCGATGGAGCGGGCAGCGACGCGATGCAGGCCTCTTCCGGCCTGTGTCCCGCTCTGTACGGCTCAGGCAGCGCGATGACGTCATCGCGCCGCCTGAGACGGCCTCTGATAGGCTACAGGCCTAGTGCCTGCAGCCTATCAGAGGAACGGGCAGGGGAGACGTCTCTCCCTCACCTGCCCTGCAGTACAGGCATTTGTATCGCCGTCCTGAGGATGGTGATACAGATGACTATGGAGATCTCCCTCATCTCCCTCCGCCCCGCCGCCCAGGGGTGTTGCTAGGGTCCCAAAAGATCCGGGGCCCAAGCCCCAATGAATATGGCCCAATTCTCTATGTCGACCCTCGCCCCAATCCTACTATACAGCAGCACATACCTCACACATCCAGGGCATCCCAGGTGACTTCTCCTCTGATGTAGATCTTCTCTGTCATCTTCTCCACTTGGTCCAGACAACTTCTCTCAGCCGCTCCTCATCTCTGCAGAATGTGACACACAGACATCTTAGCTTCCCCACATTTCTATCATCATCCCCCAACCTGGAGTCCCCACAGCCTTATCCTGCTGCTCACTGTGCCCCCAAAACCTCCAAATACTATCCTGGAGAAAATAATAGTGCCCCCATAGTAATAGTCCTACCAGTAGTAAACGGCACCCTACAGTGACCCCAGCACTGATAATGCTCCCTGTCTACTGAAGGGCAAGGTAATAAAGCACAGTAATCCATCTAGTAGTAACATATATCTTCAACATGTAAAATATACCCTAAGGAAAGAATTGTGCTTCTCTAATGCCATAGTAAAAGATATAATCCTTAATAAAACCTGTGAACTAAAGAATAGTAGGAGGTGCCGCATTAGCTGGTTTAGTTCAGAAATATGGATGACTCTATAGTTGAAGGGAGCTTTCCCTCCTTTAAGAGACAAAGTTTTCGAATAAACCATCCCTTAATGTAAAGTTCTTCCCACCAAAATCATGCTTGCTGAAGAGTAAATGGTCAGTCAAAAGATGTGCACAACCCCATCAAACCCTAATGTTTATTAAAATGGCAAAATCCCCCCAAATCATGTCTCCCAATTTGAAAAAAAATGTGCCCTAAAGGTCCCAATGTAAGGAAAGATAAGCCACTTACCCACCTGGCAGATCCATCGGCACCATCCAGCAGTCAGCTCTTCCTGGCCAAATGTAGGGATTTCTGAGGGCGCCCTCACAGGCAGAAAAAGTCTACAAATACCATCTCTAAAGTTTGGACTCCCACCTAATTGTGTCAAATTGAGAGTAAATGTTCATGGTGTACATTACATGATTGTAAAGAAAGCTGCGAGCTGACATGTGCCCATCAAAGTTTGCGCTAAGGATCACTTTACATCACAAGCCAAGGATATGGGAACAATGTTTTGAAGGACAGACCAAAATAGAAAAAATAGAACTTTTGATTAAAGATCCGTATGTGAAAAACCACACACAAGATAACTCATCCCATCTGTGGTGGTTCAATGGTTTGGGAAACTGTTTTGCTGTATCTGAAGGTGCTTGGCCATCCTGATGACATGAATCCTGTTGTTAATCTAATAAACGATCTAGGCAAATCATCCCAGAATAAAGGCAAGGGGTGCAAAACTGGCTTAGTTATCCCCAGTGACTTTGAAGATTAAGGAAATGAGGTTCTAGTCCAATAATAAAGACAAGTGCTCATTGTTTGATTTGGAATACATGTGCAGAAATGAACATCTGACAACTTTTTGCACCCTGTAATCAGTGTTGTAAAGACCAGATAGAAAACTGATAAGAGAAGACAGCAGTAGACAGACGAGTGAAGCCTAGGCATTGTAGAGGAATTAAGCTCATGCAATGTAAGATGTTTCACAAACTTCACACCCTTTATTTTTTTCCATTTTGTTATGTTGCAGCCTTGCTATTTTAAAAATCATAATCCCCATATTCTGACTGAACCCTATGGAAAGTGAAAATGAATTTAGTCATTTTGCTACTGATGGAAAATAAAATCGGTATCAACCCTTTACTGAGGATGAAGCCCTTGACAGAGATTAACACACTTGGGGTGAAACAGGTTATCTGAATTGGGATTTTCTGCATTCTTCTTGCAAACTATCAACTCCTGGATCGTCGTGGACAGCCATTTTCAGATTCCTCCAGAGATTCAGGGGTTCAAGTCAGTCTGGTTACCTAGGACAGAAAATTTTTCTTAAGCCACAGTGTTGTCCTGTGTGTAGAATCCTTTTTGTTGGAAGGTGACCTTCAGCCATTCCAGAGCACCTGGACAATATCATATAATGATCTCAAATACAATGGCCTCAGATAGAACATTTAGTGCACTCAAGTGCTATCTTAGATATCACGCATGACAGGATCAAAAAGCATCAACTACCTCTACGGAGACTCCCGTGATTTACCCAAAACTCAAAGTAGGGATTTTAAGCTATCCAGAAGTCCTACCCTCACTGCACCGCTCATGTATCTAGAATATCAAGTCTCCCTGCTTATGTTTCTTAACTCAGTTTCTCCTGAGATGACACTTTGGGGTTATATTCTCCTCCACACCACTCAAAATCTCCCTGCAACAGACAATTTCACGTCAAATCGTCCGTTCCTGAAAATAAGCATTTCCATCACTCTGATGACTATCATTATCGTCAAAGTCCCTATGTTCATCCCTACTGACCAGAATACCAACCCGCCAAGCGCGCCTTCAACATATAGCCCAAGTGTTAATAACGCCTACCAACAACTTACCGTAGGTAAGTACCTCCCACATAGCCAACACTTCCAATAATTGGCTAGCAGATTGTGACACTTTACAGCCCAACAAATCTCCACTCTGGCCAATTCCCTAAAATGATATATGTTATCACGCCACAGAAATAGTCATTTTTATAAACAAAGTGCCTGTTTGGCCATTTTTCAGAATCCAAGGTCCAGGAAGAGGCCACATTTATAGTTTGTAAGAAAATGGAGATGTTCTTGCAGCAAGTTCTGACCAATCTGTCCAATCCCAGGAAGTGTCAGAGGTAAGAAATGAGGATTCTCTTTAGCTCTACAATCAGATTAAAAGCACTTCCTCCATTTAACAATATCAGGCTGTGACAAATAAAGTTTTGTTCCCATGCCTCCAACCGCCACGAAATGGACATATCTTGGAAAGGAGTCAATGTGTGACATAAGCAAAATTCAGGTTCCATGAGTTTCCAAGAATTAGTGGCAGTAAAAAGGATCATTAAAGAATGATGCCAGTCTGTCTACCCACATGAATGCTCAAGTAATTTCTCTATAAATTATCAGAATGGTAAAAGGACCATGGATACAAGCTCCACAGCAGTAATTGGTTACCTGAGGCTTCTTACTTCCCAGTTGAACAGCCCGCCAGATGGGGCATGTGCAGCAGTGCACATGTGGGGCCGGAACTACGCTTTGGCCCCATTACTTGGAGAGGGCGGGCCACAGATCCAGCCACAGCATGGCAACCTTTGAGATGCAGGAACAAAAGTACAATATTGCTGTACTTTTAGTTCTGGGCCCTTGCGGCAGGAGTTGCCATGCTGTGGCCGGATCCATGGCCCGCCCCGATTACAGTGAATGGGGCAGGAGCGTAGTTCCGGCCCCACACGTGCACCAGCGGCAACATGGATCCTAACAGCCTGCCGGAGTCCCATGCCACAGGTGTAAAAGAACCCTAACAGAACCCTGCCCAAGTCACCTCCAACTTACAGTCCCATGATAACATCCCTCCCTTCTGCCCTAACATACAGTCCCAGTTAAATAACCACAACTCCCAGGCATCCCTCTGCTTCTCCTTCACTTACCTCTTCTGATATAGCAGTGCTCACTGCAGCTTCTTCCCCACAATTCTCCTCTTCAGTTTAGAAGACCTTAGAAGGGGAAAGGACCTGTGATGATGTCACAGTCATGTGACCAGTGCAGGATTGGACCGCACTGATCACATGACCTGTGATGTCATCATAGGTCCTACATATCTTGCAGTCTATTGTATTTGTCTAACAGGCAGGACATTCGGGGCCTGGGAGAAAACATCAGGGGCCCAGGCCCCGAATGTTTTAGCCTAGCAACGCCCCTGCCGCCGCCCCCAACTGTTCGCAGGGCCGCACCTTGCCTAATTGGCTGGCCCTCGGGGCCCCCCTGGCTTAGGGGCCTGGTCGCAACTGCTACGCCACTGTTCATGGGGTACCTGCAAAAAACAAAGAAAATGTGAATGTTTTGGCCTATAAATTTACCATATTTTTCCCCTATAGGACACACCTGCCCATAAGACGCATCTAAGTTTAAGATGAGGAAAATATAAAACAAAATCCATTTTTCATATATCCCAAATGGTCGGCTTTTTTTTTAACAATATGGTATTTTATTGTCCTCTATAAAATATATAAAAAATACATATAGTAAACAATAAGCAACATAGAATTAACACAAAATACTTCAGCTGCCGGCCGCGCTCCGATGAAATCTCGCGTAGGCACAGTATCCGGCCGCTGCCGTGCCGAGGAGGAGGGGGGAGGTGGTGAATTATTCAAATATGGGCGTTACTCCAGCCCTAAAGAGGAGTGTTCAATTTGAATTAGAAGGCGGGCTGGGCTCAAGAGGGGGGCATTACTGGGCTTAGTTCATCTATTGTAACGCCCCTCTGGGCTCCTTCAGAGCTCATTTGCATATCCCAAAAACCCTAATTAAAAGAAAATGAGAAGACAGACAAAAGAAAGAAGACCACACCTGGATACAAGGTACATTAACCCTTTCGCGCCCGGAGGTTTTTTCGGTTATGCATTTTCGTTTTGCGCTCCCTGCCTTCAAACAGCCATAACTCTTTTATTTTTCTGTTCACATAGCTGTATGAGGGCTTGTTTTTTGCGGGACAAGTTGTACTTTCCAACGCCACCATTTAATATTGCATACGGTGTAGTGGGAATCGGGAAAAAAATTCCAAACCGGGTGAAATTGAAAAGAAAACGCTATTCCGCTACAGTTCTACGGGTTTCTTATTTACAGCGTTCAATGTGCATTAAAACTGATCCATTACTTTCATTCTACTGGTCAGTACGAATCCGGCAATACCTAATATGTATAGTTTTTCCTGCGTTTTCATAGTGATAAAATAATTAGAAAGTTGCCCTTTTTTTTTTTTTCCTTGTCAAATCTTGACCCCTATAACTTTTTGGTATTTATGTGTACAGAGCTGTATGGGGGCTCATTTTTTGCGGGACGATCTGAAGTTTTATTGATACCATTCTGGGGTGTGTATGACTTTTTGATCATTTTTATTTAATTTTTTTTAGAAAAAAAAAGCGTCAAAAAACGGCAAATTGCCATTTGGACGCTTTTTTCCGCCACACAATTCGCCGTATTGGAATTTTTTTTTTTATATTTTAAAAGTACAGGCGTTTTCGGTCACGGTGATACCCATGATGTCTATATTTATTGTTATTTAGGTATTTATTTTTTAATTATACGGAAAGGGGGGTGATTTGAACTTTTATATCTTTTTTATTTTTTATATATTTTTTAACATATTTTTTAATTTTTTTTTTACTATTTGAAATCTCAAATATGGGCTGATATATTGTGGCTTTTTTTTTTTCTTTATGAGCAATCATGGATTTTATAGACTCAGAAATCCAAGAATTGCTCATTTCTTATCCTGGCCTGCCATCTAGTGGCCAGAATAAGAATTGCACTTTGAAAACTGTAATCCTCACCAGCGTGTGATCACGGCATCTAAACTCCCAGGAAGACGCTGCCGATGGCGGTAAGTAGCGGCAAGTCTCTGCTGTTAGAAACAGCAGGGACTTTCCGGCCATGACGCCCGCCGCACTTGCGAGCGGGCGCCATGTGCCCGCATCGCCCCAGCGCCGTACATGTACAGCGCTGGGCGCGAAGGGTTTAATGCTTGCAACAGTACTTTTAGTTTAATTCACTCAAAACAAGTGACAGATTTCCTTTAAAGTATGTTAATTAATCCAGATATCGTGAGAGCTCCATGACTGGATAGTTAAGAAGGACTGTGACCATATCATTGTATTTTAGGACCACAATTAAGTATTTTAAGTATTTTGTGTTAATTTTATGTTGCTTATTGTTTACTATATGTATTTATTATATATTTTATAGAGGATAATAAAATACCATATTGGTCAAAAAAAGCCGACCATTTGGGATATATCTATATACATTATAGCTAGACTGGTTTGTAGCGGGTCGTGCTATATCCAAGTGTATATCCAAAACACTTTGTTATTTGTATTTTAAAATCCATTTTTCATCAGACCCCTGATCAGACCCTCAATGTTAATCAGACCTCAGATCAGACCCCCAATGTTAATCAGACCTCAGATCAGGCACCCAATGTTAATCAGACCCCCAATGTTAATCAGACCACAGATCAGACAAAAAAAATTAAAAACTAATAAATGAACGTGAGGTCACAGAGTCTGCATACGTCATCACACTGTGCTCAGACAGAAGAAGACTAGGAAGCGGTGGGTATAACCAGCAGAAGGAGCATTGTATTCACTGTGTCCTACTGTACTAATGGGACTTTCCATAATAGAAGTGCTTATTAGTTTTTCACCCTATAAGACGCACTGCCATTTTCACCTGAGTGCATTTTATAGGGCAAAAAATACTGTATATATTTATTTTTAGAATTAGATTTATTTACAGTGACAATATATTTATAAACTGGTGCCTACAGGTGGCTTGGGTTAAAGGGTACCTGACAAAGGAAACATGTAGGCACTCACAGTGCTGTAACGAGGAGATGAGGACAGAAAGTTAGGAGAAGACTACAGAGGATACATAATGTGAGAAATGTTCTGCTTTCTTATGTATGAGTAGACTACATTTTACATTTAATGGGACAATTCCATCAGAAAGAGGCATTGTTTAAAAGCTCAGTATTCCTAGAAAACATTTTTTTTTAGAATTTTTCAATGTTTCTTTTTTCATGTCGGCAGTACTGTGTCATTAAAACATAAATGCAAAATATTGTCCTCCTGCAAAAGTCAGCACAAATAAGACCTCCTATATAGCTAGGCAATTTATTTTCAGTTTACTGTGACTGTGAGGGGAAGATGTTATCTAAAGGGTAATCCTTAGTATATTGGTAGGTGGAGAATTGGGATAACATCTATGGCAACTCTGTTGTTCTTGTGATAGACCTAGACAAAGATACCTACAGAAGAACACTGCAATTGAATCACTACAGGTGGTTGTCTCTGGCCACAGTGATGGTCTGACAGTAAAAATAGGCAAGACTGTGCTAAAGTCCAAATAAAAAGGAAGTTAAAGAGCCAGGACAGGAAGTACAATACATGGAGTGACTTGAAAAATTTCAGAAAATCACCTACCCATTTTTTTTACTACATAGAATATTCATATGGATTGTTTATATATGATTTTAAAAAGTTTTTAATGGAAGTGTCTCTTTAAGCTTTGGTCTACTTGAAGGGTTGAGTCTAAGATGCCAGATAATCTATGCCTACTTCCTCCATCAGATATATTGCTGGTATTGTATATATATATATATTTTAGTTTAGCTGCCTACCATTATACAGTCATTTACAATACCAATAAGACACCATAAATAATACAATGGCTGAAAGATAGAGGGGCCTTTTCCAGTGAAATCTACTGCATATATTCTTAGAACAGAGTAAGATCTTTTGAAGCCCGCTCAGCAACTTACAGAAGAGTTGTTCTTGCAAAATTAGGTGCATACAGTAGGTTCAGCAAATTTCTTGACTATATATTCCCATAATCCATTAAAATCACAAGAAGGAAACAAAAAACAAAAGCTTGCTGAAATGATTGTTCCAAGCAATTAAAGCAAATCAGAGAACACAGAATCTAGAACACTAAACCTCCTCATCTTCAAAGTTTTCAATTATATGTTTGTAGGATTCAAATGCACTGCGCAGCCGGTTATTAGAATAGAAGTCTAATCATTAAAGCATGTTTTGGTTTGGTCGCTGTAGCCACAGTCCTGCTGATTTCAGTGGTATTTCATTAATAAGTTCCCCCGGGAACGCCTTTGAGAATGGAAAAAGGAATGCTGGGTTAACCCACTGAGTGCTATATTGCTTCTTTTAAGTTTTGCTCAATCTTTGTAAGTTCAATCAATCTTTAATTTTGGCCATATAGTATTTTACTTAGCTATTTGACATTAATAACACTTAATAAAAGCAATGTTTCTGAGCTCAGGTGGACACACATAATATTAAAATGTGTACTAAGATCCCCTTAATGTATCAGTATTCATAATATGGCAGTAATACAATTTAAAATAATAAGAATATTGTCTCAAATTTTCCAATTAGAAATTTGGTAAACTGTTGTATAGTTATGTTTAAATATAATGACCATCAAGTTCACCTGCTTTAAGGCATAAGTGTTTTATACTAAAGATAAAAGTCCATAGGTGATTTTGATCAAATTTAGCCTCAATTCTTTCTTTACCCAACAAATCAGATTATTTCCTTCATCAACCATTAAAAGGGTTCTCCTGGGATTATTTAAACATGTCCTAAAATGTGAACAGGATGACATATAGGCAGGATTGCATCATTACTATGTTGTAGAGCAGTATACAGTGTAGCGAGGCCCCACCTCATCACCCCCCAGGCAGCTCTGCAAGTGGAGGCTTCTAGTCCTGCTCACGTTTTAGGACAGGTTGCTGGCGGACATTTTAAATAATTTCTGGACAACTCCTTACTGACTGCCATACGGCTATTTAGGTCAGTGGTCGGGAATTAGATAGGGCATTATAGCCGCCGGGTGCCTGCTGTTTTATATAGCAGGCGACCAGTGGTAATGCCAATCGTGGATATTTAACACTTCAGATGCTGTGGTCAATCCTGGCCACGGGCATCTGAATGCTGAATACCCGGAAGCACATGGGAGCCGGAGTGTGTTAGCAGCAGCCCCTGTCCTCCTGTGAGACAGGAGGATGCTTAGTAATTTCTATGGTGCCCCTGCCTGCGACAGGACTCCATAGAAATACAGTAACATCCTCCTAGATTTCAATGCTAATGCATTGGAGTCTATGAGAAAAGCAATCCAATGATAGGAAACTATGGGAACTATAAAAAAAAAGTGTAAAAAAAAAGTTTTTATAAATTAAACAAAAAAATTAAAAAAATAGAAAAATTCAAATCACCCCCTTTCCCCAAAATGAAAGAAAATACATAAAAATAAAAAATACACAACCTAGGTATCCAGGAATGCAAAAATGCCCGTACTATTAAAATATAAAAAAATGTAATCCCATACGGAAATGGCCGTATGGCCACTGTTTTTTGGTCACTTCTCCTCCCACAAAAATTTTTTATAAATAGTGATCAGAAGGTTGTGCACACAACAAAATGGTATCATTGAAAAATACAGATCGTCCTGCAAAAAATGAGTCTTCACACAGCTCCGCAAACATAAATAATTTTTTTTTACAGTGGTCAGAATATGGAGACTAAAAGAAAAAATATTTTTTTTCAAGATTTTTTATTTTTTTTTCAGTATATGAACACAATAAAAATATTTAGATGTGGTATTGCTAGATTTGTACTTCACCCCATTTATATTTTTTCCCCGCATCCAACAACATTGTATGCAACCGTAAATAGTGCCATTAGAAAGGCAACTTGTCCCGCAGCAAAACAAGCCATCATACAGCTATGTGAACAGAAAAATAAAAAAGTTACAGCTATGGGAGGGCTAAAAGTAAAAAAAAAAAAAGAAAAAGAAAAAAAAAGGAAAATCACCCGGTCATGAAAGGGTTACTTTGAAGGGGTTGTCTAATTTTAACATCCATTTTTATCAATTACAGCTGGCACCATGATCAGCTAATTTCAATCGGCCTAAGAAACTCATGGCAATCAACTGTTATCGCCATTTGCCGCTGACCATACATTTCTACTACAGTCAAAGATAGCCTAGTGCTGTACTCGACCAACTCAGCTGTCTGACCTCCATCAATCAGATCCTTAGCCTCTTCCTGGGATGGGAAGTCTGTATCTACTAAGTATTATGTGCAATTCATTCAAATGAATGGCAGACTATATAATAAGTGGATGGGCAAGATCTATCAGAGATCTCTTTACATAGACTCTCTGGTATGGCTCAAAGAGGAAGATCCCAATTGGTTGAACCCACTCATTGATTCCCATATGAGCTAAAAGAGTCAATTGAAAGATATTAGTCAATGAGACAACCCCTTCAATATAATGTAAACCCCATTATTAATCATATCTTAGGAGGAAAAAAAACATTACTCATGAGTAAAATGTCTAGACTAGAGATGAGCGAATTGCTCAAAATTCGATTTGGGTTTGATTCGGTCGAATCAGTGGACTGATTCGATTTGGTTCCGAATCGATTCTACCCAAATATGAAGTGCTCCAGTTGGCCTTAAAATGTGTGTATGACACTCTGAGGTCTCCTAGGATTTATATTCTTTTCTCTTCTTTCTCACTTTTTTACCCCTCATTACCAAAAATTCAGACTCAGATCCACTATAAATTTTTGCAAAATTTGGGTCACACATGATTTATTTAGAATCTATACTCTGATGTCTATTCAACATTAACATATTTTTATAATTTATCTCTCTCTTACTCCAAAATCTGCTTGAATGGAATCACAAAAAATCTGGATTTTTGCAACATTCAAGTAAAAGCCAATTCATTCAGAATCAATTTGCTCATCTCTAGCCTAGATTTTTTTAAACTTTTTTTTTGTGTGTTACTACCACTCGTGTTAGAACAGTACATCATGATGGTCGTTTTGTATTTTGCACTGTGGTGTCAGCATCAGACTAGATCAAATGTAAAACAGAAAATTTTTTATACTTATTGGAAACCAACTTATATAGAAATAACAATTCCTTACAACTGAAAGGGCTGAAAACAATTTAAAAAATCTGAATTCTAAATTAAACACCTACCACAAATCAGTTCATATCCCTGACCCATTTTCAATACAAATATGTTAATTTGTTTATTAGTTTCCAAAACTGAAAGTGTCATAGGAAGGCTGTTTCCAACAAGAATGTCCCAAGTGAAACATCTGACATTCTGCAACCTGTTCTGCCTTTCCTTGTAACAATGTGTACAAGGCCAAGGCTCCTACACGTGCTGGAACATACGCCTTCTTTTCTCTGCAACTACTGAAGTGTAAATTCTCTACAAATGAGCTGTTTGCTAATTACTCTGAGTTCAAATCACATATCCTTAGCCCAGCACTAATGAGGTGGAAGTTTTTTTTTTCTTTCAGTTGTTTTCATTTTTTAATTATCATTATTTTTTAAGCATTGTGTGAGCAGCATTTCATGATATTTTTAGGAGGGAGCCGTCTGCTAATTAATAATTCATAAGCCAGTATTCCAAAGAGACACTGATTAAAATGTATGTCTGTCTTCAAAAGGAATAATGTGTGAAAATGATTAAGATTTATAATTACATCTATTGGGTAAAATATGCTTGTCCCACATACATACCATGCGCCTTGTGCTCAGCCATCCTTAAATTAGCCAAACCAATCCTAACAAACTTGCATGCTCTATGTGGTGAGAATAATGTGCCCCCTTGGTGCTAAAGAAAGAAAAATAGGTTTACTTGAAGTGGTCAAATGTTATACCAATCTTTGTATAGTGACTTTTTCCTAGTTCTGGCCTTCATAAATTAATTGTTTGAGATGTTGGTAAATCATTGATTAGTGTCTTATAAGGTATAAACCCAATCCTTCCTTATGTCTTCTATGTGTCAGATCACTCCTAAAAATTATTAGGCCACTTCCTCACTCTACAATGTATCAGACTATTGCTTCCCTGAGTGCATTATGTTCCATACCACATCTTCCTAAGCTCTACTATGTTTCAGAACACTCCTTCCCTTGGTTCACTATTTGCTTTTAAGCTACTTCCTTCCTCATATGTATTATTGGGGTCATTTATCAAGCTGGTGTAAAGTAGAACTGGCTTAGCAACCAATCAGACTCCACCTTTCATTTTTGACAGGGCCTTTGGAAAATGAAAGGTGAAACAGCTAAGCCAGTTCTACTTTATACCAGTTTGATAAATGACCCCATATGTTTCATTCCTTCCTTAGCTGTATTATAGTCCATACACCTCTTTTCTAAGCTCTTTTATGCACCATACAATGTCCTTCTTCTATGAACCAGACTGACACAAGGCCTACTTGGATAGAGTATTCTTTGAATTGTCATGAATAGAGATCAATGCCTCTGATGAGGAAATATGAGCAAAGGTTTATATCAGTAGATTCAGTTCGTAATAGCAAACTAAGGCTACTTTCACACTTGCGTTGTAAGGATCCGTTTATGAGGTTTCATAAATCGTCCAAAAATGATCCGTTTTGTCCTAATGCATTCTGAATGGAAAAGGATCCTTTCAGAATGCATCAGTTTTGCTTCAGTTCAGTCAGCATTCAGTTTTGGAGGCGGACACTAAAACGCTACTTGCTGCGTTTAGGTGTCCACATGAAGAAACTGATCCAAACGGATCCGTCATGACTCACAATGTAAGTCAACGGGGACAGATCCGTTTTCTCAGACACAATAGAAAATTGATCTGTCCCCCACTGACTTTCAATGGAGTTCATGACGGATCCGTCCTGGCTATGTTAAAGATAATACAACTGGATCCATTCAGAACGGATGCAGACGGTTGTATTATCATGACAGAATTGTTTTTGCTGATCCATGACGGATCCAGCAAAAACGCTGGTGTAAAAGTAGCCTTAGTCAACAAAATACATAGTTGATCAAACAGGTTTGACAGAGTTCACACAAAATGATAACTCAAGCAGAAGGTCAGGACTGGCAAAGTTCATAAAATATTATAAACCAAACAGACAAAGGCAAAAGCAAGCTGCAATCCAAATTAATGCAAAAAGTATGAAGACTAACTAACCTAGTTGTTGAGGCAAGGGAGGAATCTCTAAATAACCATAGAGGTCAGTACTGAAGGACTATTTAGTTTTGTACTTGGTATGACCAGGTAGCATAGCAGTCAGTGAGCATAGACAGTGGAGAAGAATTTAAAACAATGCAACTAGTTAGCCACGAGAGAGTGGGCAGAGACTGTGACAAGACCACGGTTTCCCTAACTCTGTACCACATCAATTATTTCCCAGCTGTATTATGTATTAGGTCATTCATTAATTAGCTCTACTATGTTCTAGAACACCCTTTTCCCAATTCTACTATGTGCCATACAACTCCTTTCATTGCTCTGCTATGTACCACACCACTTTTACAGAAGCTCTACTATGTATCAGATCTTTCCTTCTACAACTTAACTAAGTACCACTGTGCTTCTTCCTCAGTTTCATTACAGCATTTGTCTTCCACATATATATGTAGCTAGTGTTGAGCGAGCACCTCTGTGCTCGTATGCTCGGGTGCTGTGGCTGAGCACTTGGGGTTGCTCAAGTGCTCGGCCGAGCACCCGAGCATAATGTTAGTCAATGGGACTAAACCAGGCACGCCCCCGCTCGGAAGAGGGGAGGGTGTCTGGTTAGTAGAAAAAGGTCAGAATCGCGACTTCTCCTCTTTTACTCCTTTCACTTGTAAAAGTATGCTAATTAACTGAATTTGTACGCATAAGCGCACAATCCGTACGCATTAGCGTACAAAAATGTGTACGCATTAGCATACAAATTTGTACGCATTAGCGTACAAATCAATATTACAGTGCGGGGAAGAGACTCGTGCATTGAGCTCGAGTACACTCGGTGTTCGGCCGAACACCGAGCCGACCCGAGGGTAGGCATGCTCGGCCGAACAGCAAGTTCGGCCGAGCATGCTCGCTCAACACTATATGTAGCACAATATAGTTTTTAATATCTATGGTATTAAGAGAATGACTCTAAATACATATGACCTACTACAGTCATTTGCATGGGCTAGTGTCTTTATATTGCTTTTATTTGGATATGTTCACACAGGATTTTGGTGCATATTCCATGCTGAACTCTGCCTAAAATCTACCCACAAACAAAATGTTGATTTTCAAAGGGAAATCTGACCAGCAGTTCATGCATCACAATCTTTTCTGGAACAAATTTTAAATATTTAGTGCAAATTCCAGGCAAATTTTATATGGAAACTGCAGTGAATAGCCATATATGTTAGCCACAACTACTGACTTTTTTGAGTGAAAAATCCTTTGTCAAAACATTACCTTAAATATACAGGTAGTTTAGTATGCTGAAAGAAATAAAATGACAACCACACACAAACAAACGTAACATTTCATGAAGAGCTGTCAGTTGTGCGCTGTCAGACTTCACCATGTTTATTCTGATGCAGCATTCTCATTATGTCACTTTCCAACCTGTAGTGTCCCCATTCAGGAGAGAACATAGCACTATGTATGAAATACCTATTATTAGGCCTACGGAGCCAAATAAACTTTCTTCTGTTTTTCTTTTTGTTTTTTTTTAACCAGATACTATAAGGTTATATTCTAAAACTACTCAGCTACTTCATGGAACATATCAAGTCATCTGTGTAGGTTTATTGATAAAGAAATATTTTCTAAATATGTTTTTCTACATATTTTCTACGTTTTTCTAGCCTGTCGTCCAGAAATGTTAATTATTTACAAATGTATTTTCAAAATCTTCAAATATAGATGGTATAAATGTTACAGTATTTCAAATGACAGAGACTAAGGAGGTAGGGCTTTATGTGTGGACTCTTTACGCAAGGACACAGAGTCCACACTGAGCCAGAGAACTTGAGTCATGTACTGCTGTATTAGGTTTTGTAATGAGATGGTACTTAATGAGAAGTCGTAGGAAATGTCACAGACACCAGATTTGCAAAAGCAATGCTTTTCTTATTGATACATGACCCTCAGGTTACCATTAAACACTTCATTAGCACAGGGAGCAATGGAAGATTAGCTGATCTAGAACAGGTTTAGAACAAAAATCTCTCTTAGGTATGCAATAAGCTGCTCAGGCAGGGGTGGATTAGCCATAGATCTTACAGGAAAATTTCCCAGTGGGCCGATGCCCGGGGGCCGCCTGAGCCCTCCTCACGGCCGGTCAGTGGAAGTTTTTGGGGATGTATTTTGTTCTGCTGGCAGTATTTTGTGATGTACTGTGGTATTTGGCTCTGTTGGGGTGGTATAATGTGTTACAATATAGTATTGCTGGCCCATCATTTTGGATCCCATAACAAAACGTGGCCACTTTAGTATTTTTTCCAGGGCCACTTTAAGTTCCCAATCCGCCCCTGTGCTCAGGTGCATAGCTCCTTTAATAGTCTCTTGAGTTCTTCACAGAACATTGGTCCTGATTTATCAAGACTGGTGTGTGCTACGTCATCCTTGATAAGGCTGCCAGTGGAGGCCTTGTCATAAATAACCTGACTCCTCTGGCTCTGTGTGCGCTGGAATTAAATCTACAGCAGATCAAAGCTGCAGTAGATTTCAGTTATTATTTACTTTAGTTTCTGCCATAATTAATAATAAATTAGCCTGGGTCAATGGCACCTCACTTGTGGGACCCTCACGCTGCCCCCTTTCGTAGACTTGACAAGGGTAGCGTAAAATGCAGATTGCTACAAGAAAAGTCTCAAAAGCATTGAAAATTAGCAAATCCGGTTGATTTGGGACTTTTCTGTGCTCGAAAGCGGCATAGAGGGAATGATGAATTTTCCCCATAGTCTCTGAACTCAAATACAACACGGACTCTTGGTACCACCATATCATTGGTACCACTGAAGCCTCCTGCTTTGTGCTTAACTCCTCTGTAGGCACTTAGACTGGCTTCTACCTGCAATCTCTGGGTCTGATGACTTTATTGCTTTGCTTTGATGGCCTAACTGATCTGGGGATAATACAACTCCATGCAAGCTCCACTGTTCTGGTGTATACTGTGAGGCAGTGACAGGCCTCACGCTTCATAGAGGTCTGGAGGGGATGGATATTCCAGTCCACATCCCTATTCCACAACAGGTGAGGCCACCCGGGTGTAATTACTGCTGTGATAATCCAGCCCTGAGTGTCAGTCTAGGCAGAGGAGACAGGCTGAGGAGGCCTGAGAGGTTAGAGCCGGCGGAGGCTCTGTGTGTGTGGTCTCAGCCAGGAGGGCTGAGGGGCCACAAGGCTCTGTGTAGCCTGGAAGTTTGGGGGGCCCCGTGACCCTAGGAGAAGAGGGTCCCACGGTCACAGTCTGGAGGACTAGTGGACCATCTCCCCCCAAAGGTACGGTTGGAGTCACAGCCAGGAGGCTGCAGGAGTGAACGGCTGAAGAAGCCGCACTTAAAAGCTGTGTGTGAACAGTGTCTTTGTTTAGGTGAGTTAGCTGAACTATGTTTAGTCAGAGCACAGCCGGGCAGGTGTTGTTTTATGATTTGTTTGGTTTGCTGGTGCCAATAAAACTGAGTTGGACCTGAAAATCCCCGTGTTATGAAGATATTGTGTGATGTCGACCCCCTGAGAGGATATGATCCCTTACAATACTATATATAGTCAAATGCTGCACTCACATGTGCCTCACATCAGACTCTGTCCACTTCCTGTGCTTCACCAATCTCTTCCCCTGGAAAACACTTTCTCAAGTAGTGCCCTCAAGCACAGGTTAAATCTGTATAAAACACCATATCAAAGATTATATCCCGTCAAATGAATGTGTCTATGGTAGAATACCTCTGACTTGCAGCACGGACCCATAAAGAACCTTTTTGTTTCTGATTTATACATAATGATACAGACTAGAGATGAGCGAGTAGTGAAATATTCGAAAGTTCGAAATTCGATTCGAATAGACTGCGAAATTCGACTATTCGACCGGATATCGAATCCCATTAAAGTCTATGGGAAAAAAATGCTCGCCACTTGGAAATCTCAATTCGACCACTTGGAGGTCACCAAGTCCACCCTGGAACCTCAGAAAAGGATGCCAACACTGCTGGAATGCAACTGGGACAGCAGGGGAAGCATGTCTGGGTGCATATAACGCGCCCAAGTCGCACTATTACGCCACTATCACAGCCTCTCAACAATACACTCCAAACACAATCTAACCTCTCTGTAAAGTGAGACCATACAAGGAAACCTTCTTTCCTCTACATTGCCATGGACCCCAAGCCAAACTAGACAAAAAGAAGATAAAATTCTGCACCCCTTAAAATCACGTTGCCTATGACAACCACAGATGGCATAAGCAAAGGGGAAAGCAAATAGACCCCACCCCTAATTGTCATTGTGTGTGTGTGTGAGGTGGTCAGACATGTCTTCTTAAAATGTAAAAACACTCAAAACACATGCAGAGCCTTAAAATGCCCAATTGTTGCGCTTGAGATGTCAGTCACCCACCTGGCCCAGTGTCATGTCTAGCAGGTAAAGCA